>JABUQX010057270.1:25000-30000 GCA_015478945.1 Trachelipus rathkii | reverse complement strand
TAATAATAATAATAATAATAATAATATAATAATCATCCATAGTAATAATAATAATAATAAATAATAATAATAAAATAATAATGATAATAAATAATAATAATGAATAATAATAATAATAATAATAAATAATACTAATAATAAGAATCAATAGATAATACATCCAAATTACAATTCCATCCATATCAACCTAACATAACTGATATCAACACCAATACATCATCACACGATAACATCACAATGATACATCTCTGAGTCTACACTGATACCACACAACCCTCACTCCACTCTACTATCTCACTATCACCACTACCACCTAACCCACCACATCTCAACTCTCCCTACTCCCACATACATATCAACACCCATCTCCCATTATTATAAATTGCCCACATACACTTCACTACACGCTCACCACCCACAACTACACTCACTCACTCATTTAACTACATAATCACATAAATTTCTTCCGTCACCTATTACTAATCTCACATATTAATCCCATTCTAGATCAATCATACTCCTAACTTCAATCCATATCTAATCATCATTGATCAACTACTCAACTCCAACTCACTCACCACAATCTCAGATAAATTATAATTAACTAATCCAGCTCAAATTATTATTCTTTATCACTACACTCACCATCACACGATATAAATCAGATAACATCTCTCTTCACCAATAATTAAAATCATTACATCTTAATACAATTTTCACATAATAACCAAATAAACTTCTTAACATATCAACTCATATCACGTAATCAATAAAATATTACATGAATCAATCTAATATCACACATAATAATAATGAATCAAATACACACTCGGGACAATCACGATACCCTATCATTCACCAACCCGCACCCCCTTCTATACACCATCTCATCCTAACTTTACCAATTAAGTTACTATAAACCTATTATTCCATATCACAATAACCAGATCTTAACATATATCCACAAATTGAACAATACTATAAGTTCATACTATCATAAATAATTATATATATCTAATCAAAAACACATAATCAAATATCTCATTCTCTATACATATATATACTAATCCATCCAAACTAACATTTCATATCCATTAGTATATAAATATACAATTGTTTCTAATATTAATCACCACATAAATAGATCCTTTTTTTTTTAATATATCTTCGATCTACTTTAACACTATCTTTACTATAATTTTCCCATACTCACACGTGACTCCCAATTGCCACTATGGTAGCTACTTATAATTTTTTTATCATCACTCATCCTATTAGTTACATACTTCCTATACGTCCAACTAAGCTAATATTTCATCATATATCATGTTAACTCATCATATAAACTCATCTACACTATCTATAACAATCATTAAAGATATCGTATTCTACAATATATTATCCTATCCATATCTAATTCACAGCTCACAATTCTTCAATTGACCTATTATATATTATAAAAACCATTCTTTATAAAATATATCATCATACATTTATCTACTAATTACTTAGAACTCCATCCTAAAATTCTACATATTCCCAATTTTGCATTATTTTTCCCATTATTTTTTTTAATCATTACTATTTCAATTCATTAACACAAAGCTACTCTCTCTATCTACATCCTTACTCTCTAATCTTCATCTTCTTATCAAAATCTATCTCCTCCTATACATTAAACTATATACATATTAAATAAGCTACTTCAATTCATATTAATATACTACTACTATATTTGCACAGATCTCTATTCTTAATCTATACTATATTACATTATAATTTATCAAACGCAGTAAGCCAAGATTCAGAACATGACAATATCATATTCATACATGTATATATATGAATATAATGTAAATAAGAATAAGAAATGTAGTATATGTATAGACATTTATTATGTGTATAGCACAGCAATTACACACAGTATCACATCTGATTACTATACATCAAATACCTCATCACTATTACATATATACTTCATATAATCTATATATATTCAATATATCCACAAATAATAATCATCATAATTAATTAATACGATATAATAGTATATAATCTTATATATATTCAAAATATATTTACATCAATATATCAATAATAGTAAATATCATACTCTATAATATTACATAATTATAAAATATAAAATAACATTAATAATCCCAAGTATATATTAACACTATAATATATACTCAGATATATTTACAGTATCATATCCATATTAGAAGTCTAACTTAATATTATTATCATTATATCTACTATACAATATCATAATAATATCATAGCATTATACATCATATAATCAACACATACTCAAAAGATCAAACTACACTAATAATAAGAGAAAATAATACGACAAAGAATCAATAAGCCATAACAAAATAAATACTTCTTAAATTCATATATAATATACTATAATATATATATACATTAGAATTTAGCAATTATATTATTTAAAATATCTATATATTCATATAAAAATCCTATTTATATATACACCAAATATTTCAGTTATTTGACTTAGAAAGTCTTCGCATTCGAAAACCGCTAAGATCATTAACTCACAGAACACAATTGAAATATATGCATTATTGTATCAAACATCTCACTCCAACTATCAAATAATCTAGACTCGGGTGTTCTAATTCCTTGAAAAGAGTCAACTCTTTCTATGAGCACACCCTATATAATAGTAACTCTATAATTCATTAAACCTTTGAACATTTTTCTTTCCAATCTTCTCACAAAAGACATACCCGGCATCTCATATAACTGACGAAACTACTTCCATCCACTACTATCACCTGCTATATCATATACGTGCAACTTCACATAAACTAAATGATTTGTCTATAACCACTGCATCACTAATACACTATCCACATTACGGAACTCCAACTTTCATACCTATACCATAGAAGTATCTAATTGCAATAGACATACTTAGAGATAATCTAACTACACTCATATACCACTATACTAAAAATAAGAAAAATTATGATATTTTCTTTAAAATAATTTTTATGTATAAAAATCCATATACAATATATTATATCTAAATAATTTTTTACAGGACTAAACACTAATATTCGATATAGAATAAACGTGGTACATGGATTTCAAGACATGACATACACACACGTCTTAAGAAAATATGCAGATAGGAAGAATTAGGACTGCATAGCAAAAGAGCACACCACCAATTCATCAAAACCACGCAAAAGATGGCATGGAAAACAGGCAGATCAAATCCCTGTTCAATATATTAAACAAAAATTATAACTACTAATAAGTATTATCATAAAATATAAAACTCAGAGAATAACTGATATCACAAATAGTACCACCAGGATACACTAAATATATATATCATTATATCAACCATCAATATAATGAATAGATAATTATCAAACACTAACATCACAAAATTATCATTTATATTTATACCTATCAATAATACATAATTCATATCTCAAAATCTTTAATCACATACATATTAATATAATTATATACTCTATAATATATACGAATACTCAACTCACATAAACTCGGAAGTCAACTCAATATATATTAGTAAATTTCTACATCTTAATCACACGATCATACATATATCATAATACTCACACTAGAGTAATCTCACTCCACACTAATAACTCACATAAATTATATATAATAATAATTAAAGTCACGATACAATATAATAGAAAGATCAGTAATTAGTATAATATCCTACACATAATAGCATACAATAATCTATACATTAATAACATAAATCAACACGATTTATAAATCTAAATAAATTCAATATAATACATAAATACAGAATCAGTCAGTGAATACACAGCACACATCATAAACATAATATAACTAGAAACATATACATAGATAAATATAATAAAATCATACAATGAATCAATAAATAGATCAATACAGAGACATAACCTGATATGAAGTAATTCAAAATAACTAAAATCAATAGATTTCATGAATAATAATCAAACATAATAATAATATCAAATTAATATTAATCACATAATCAACTATAAATTTCAATAATAACTCACTATCAATAATAGCAAATAAAATATATATATATATACACTCAGGATCTATATATCACATATCAATCAATAACTAATATCAATATAATAATTCAATTATCATCACACTGCAACACGATGGCACTATGGACTATAATTAATACAATAATAATAAATATCATCAATCACACTAATAATACCTCACCATCACGTAATAATAAAACTACACATCACATTCACTAATAATAATAAAATTAACTAATAATAATAATAATAATAATAATAATAATAATAATATAATAATAATAATATAATAATAATAATAATAATAATAATAATAATAATAATAAAATAATAATAATAATAATAATAATATAATAATAATAATAATAATAATAATAATAATAATATTAATAATAATAATAATAATAAAAATATAAAAATCAGCATACATCACTTCACTAACCAAATTAATCACACACATGAATACATCCAGTAATATCATACACCACCCACTTACACTAGTCACTACATACACTCCACACATCATTACACACCTCAATGAACATCGACATCATTGATCAATCAATCACACACATAACACAATCAACTCGAGATAATTACTGGAACGCAGCATCATCTAATAAATACACTACAAACTAACTCACATTCCACACTCATCATTAATCACACTAAATAACGATACATACATCTTATACACTATCAATAATACACTCACATAACTCTAAACTAAACTCACTACACTACAAACAATACATCAGAGATTCCGGAGAATACTATACACTTCCCATAATAACATCAATTCACAAAAATACATAATCAATATATAAATCCCATCACACATTCCACAAAAAAACAAAAAATACACAATTAAAACTTCAAAACTAAAAACATCACACACAGAAACTCAGAATTATCTTACAGAAGTGACAGTGAATACAT
>JABUQX010057270.1:10000-15000 GCA_015478945.1 Trachelipus rathkii | reverse complement strand
AATAACTAATAAGTCAAATACTTTCGTAGCTTTTATCCATCAACACTCTCTAAAGAATCGTAAGGTGATTGGGTCATTTTCCACGTTTTGACCCAATTATTTTCGGTGGCAATAACTGATTGATCTAAATTAAATATTTTAGAAACGAAATTTTTCATCACAGTTTTTAGTGCTCAACCCACCGTTGGAGCACATTCTTCTGAACTTTCTTTATCAAACTAAACGATAAATGTGCGATTTTTCCAAAGTCTGTAACGACAAAAAGTTTCGTGCAATTTTGGCTATTGAAATCGGTTATTCTAAGCCTCTTTAAACATATGAGCTTTTTTCATCAGGATATTTCTCTTTATATACTATATATATATATTATATATATATATTTATAATTATATATAATATATATATATATATTATATATAATTATATATATATATATATATTATATTATATATAATATATATAATTACATCTATATAGAATATATATATACCATATATATATTAATTATATATATATATATATTATAATATATATATATATATATATTTTTATATATATATATATATATATATAGTATTTCTCTTATATATATATATATATATTATATATTATTCAGTTAGTGACGTGATGTCCGGATGCTGAGAAGGTAAAATTTAGCCAAAAATCTTCCTTTCGAGAGTTGATTCAACATAAGATATGTTTTATATTCAAAGAAAATTTAAAATTCTTCAGTAAAATATTTTTAAAGAATTTTATTGTTTTCAAAATATTTCGCATATTAATGAAAATGTACTTTTGGAATAGGAAGAAGTTTATTTTTAATGATTTTATTGCTAAAAAAAAAATAAAAAAAAATAATAATAAAAATAAAAAAAATAAAAAGTATTCAGCGTAAATTGAAACTTAAAGAACTATGGGGTCTTAGGTAAAGTTTGGAATGTGATACGATATATTGGAAAATCGAATTAATTATGATATCAAATATACCTATAAAAATTATAAAATTTTTAAATATTTTTAAATAGCATTTGGATATTTGTGTTGGTGAAGCTCGAAAACTTTTTATTAATTTACTTTTTTTGTTTCAGAAAATTAATAATATTATATATATATGATATATATTATATATAATATAATTATATATAATAAAATAATATTTATTTTATATATATATTATATATATATATATTATTATATATATATAATATTATATATATATAATAATATATATATATATATTATATATATATATATATATAATATAATATAATAATTATAATATATATATATATTATATCCAGCATTTCGATTATCCGTCATATGTATCTTAAAAACTATTAATGCTACAGTAAAACGGAATACATTGCTGGAATGCTGGTCCAATGCTGGTCCTGGAAATGAAAAAAAAAAAAAAAAAAAAAAAAAACAAAAAAAAAAAAAAAATATATATATATATATATATATTATATATATATATATATATAATTATATATATATTTATATATATAATATATATATATATATTATATAATATATATATAATATATCTCAAAAACTACAATAGCTAACAGCGAAAAGGAATACATTTTTGGAATCGCTGGTAAAATTTCACATAAAAAAATGTAAAAATAATAATAATAAAAAAATTATTGTTATAATTAGTAATCATGATTAGAAGGCCTATTTAAAGACCTTTTATTGGTTTCTCGATAAAATAAATAGCTTTCTATTAAATTTTGTTTTATACGGCACACTAGGGGGTTCGAGCCGACGGGGAACACGGGGGGACGTTTTCCATACCCCGTAGGGGAGGGGAGGAACCCCCGCGACCCCCAAATACCAAAGGGGGTTCCGGAGACCCCCCCCGGAGGGGGGGAATTAGTCCTACCCCGAAGTTCCCCGGAAGGCCGGACCCCGACTCCTGCCATCGTGCGGTATACCCTTGGGGGTATTCTTTTAAGTAAAACAACAAAAAACAAAATTATAGAAAGTCTATTATTTTACGAGTAACCCAATAAAAGTCTCTAAACTAGGACTCTCTAATCATATTACTAAAATAATTAACAATAATTTTTTTTTTTTTTTTTTCATTTTTCCTATGTGAATTTTACCAGGATTTCCAAAATGTATCCTTTTCGTGTAGTATTGTATTTTTCGAGATATAATTTTTTTCTTTTTTTTTTTTTTTTTTATTAACATTTCCAGTACCAGCATTGAACCAGAATTCCAGCAATTGTCATTCCGTTACTGTAGCATTAATAGTTTTTTAAGATACATATGACGGACAATGGAAACGCCATGACCTATATATATATATATATAGTATAATATATATAGTTATATATTTATTATTATTATATAATATATTAATAATTATATAATATATATAATATAATTATTATATATATAATTATATATATATATAGATATATATATATATTATGTGTGTGTGTGTGGGTGTGTGTGGTGAAGCTTAAATTTTTTTCAAATTTATACTTCCCGTTGGTCTATATATATTTATTTTCAGTAAATAAAGAAAATAAATTAAATTAAGGCAGACTTCGTATTTCCTCATTTATCGATATTTTTTTTCACAAATTATAAAGATATATCGATCGCATTCCAAACTCTACCTAAGATCCGATTTTGTAATTTAACTTATGAAATAATGCCACTGTAAACATCGCGTCTTTCATTCTCCTCTCTCTCTCTCTCTCTCTCTCTCTCCTCTCTCTCCTCTCTCTCTCTCTCTTCTTCTCCTCAACTCTCTCTTCTCTCTCTCTCTTCTCTCTCTCTCTCCTCTCTCTCTCTCTCCTCTCTCTCTCCTCTCTCACACACACACACCACTCTTATCAACGAATGGTAAACAATACATCATATTCAATACTATTTAAGGTGATTGACAATCAAAGGAAAATTTATAAAATGCAATGATAAATTGTTATAATTAATTAATTATCTAAGATTAAATTATTTCAATTTTTAAAATTACCTTTTATTTGCTGGGGAAGCGTCATTTCCCTTTGCCTCTATGGAACTGCAAAAACCCTGATCATATATATAATATATATATATAATATTATATATATATATTTTATATATATATATATTATATATGAATTAATATAATATAACATTATAACTATTGTATATATTACTATATATTCATATATATATTTATATTATATATATATTATAATATACATATAAAACTCACTATATATATATAAATATTATATACTATTATATAATATATATATATATTAATATAATATATATTATATATAATATATATAATATACTAACTATATAAATATATATATATATATTATATTAATTATATTATATATATATATATATACTATATATAATATATATTTATATAATAATATTATAATATATATAAAATAACATATCATCATTATACCACCATCTACTTTCCCCAAGAACTGCGGTAGGTTGCGTAACATAAACCGAAAGACAGAAAAATAGTTATGAAGAATATAGACGCATAACGAAATGAAAGACCTAGTACCCTTACCAGAGCCCTCTTCAGTACTTTATAGAGAAGAAATTCAGTCCGCAGTCAAAGAATCCAACACTAGAGTTTCCCGGGACACTGCGAACGGACCATCCATTTTTTGCATCTCGCCCAATGTGGGATCCATACCCTTCAAAAAACTCCGTATCACTCCTATTACTGCACCTTCCCTCTCGCCTCTGCAAAGCTACATTTCTCCTCCTCCAGGCATTCCTTTACTGATTTACATCCACTTTTTCTTCTCTCGGTTTCACCAGCCGTGGATTTCCAGCCAACACTCACCCTATAACATCGCTATAACCAACCGACTATATCCATCCTTTCCCCAATGACACAAACCTCTTTCAACGTACTTTCATTTACATATCCTCTCATTTATCCCTTTTTTCACCACCAATACGACAATATCATCTAATACGTTTCATATCCTCATTATATCAATTCTTCTTAACAACTACACACCTCTAAGATGTCTATCTGAAACACATTGACTTTAGATCTCTATACTCTATTTCAGACCATCAGTCCTCACTACATAAATCAACACAGTACACACACCTATATGTAAGACCCTATCGCACCTCAACTTAGTCCATTTCATCACCAACAATCTTACATGCTCCCAGCAACTCCTGCCATTCACAACTTTCTTACTACACTTTGCATCATCCGTTCCCTTGTATCCAACAATATATCAAATATTTAAATTCAGCAATTGTTAGGCGTGCTCACCATCTAAAAAAATTTTACAGCACCCCAGGACCTGTCCTCATCCTCAGAAACAATAAGCTTCACCATTATCTCGTTTACTTTACAAAACCCTCCGATCACACAACCTGCCAAACTCTCTCTACTCAATCTTTCTCAATTCTCTGTCAGATTCTCACATAAACCAAATCGTCAGCATATATAGGTAAGCGCACCTCCATTCTTCATTCTCCATCATATCTAACGTTCATTCCCTGCCACCCACCCATCTTTATCTTTCATACCCCCATCCATGGTACAAAATTGAATAACCAAGGAGACGTAACACACCCTGCATCACTCCGCTATTAATATTAAACAATCGACTTCTCGAACTCCATTTATTCTTACCACGCTCTCAACTATGTTATACATCACTTTTTGACTTCATTCAGAAGCCCTACCACCAACACCATACTATCACTAAACTCCTGCTTAGAGCTTCCCCCATTAAATCCATCAAACGCCTGTTTCAAATCCAATAAACCTAAAAATACAATTAATTCTTCCTCCTTCACTTTCTCAATCATTTGTTTCAATATAAGATTTGATCCAGAATCCTCTACCACTTCTAACGAGTCTTTGTTCTAGACCTCTCTTCGCCCAAATGCCAGCAATATACCTTCCCTACAACACTCAACTCTATAATTCTACAGTTACCTTTATCCCCCTTACCCTTATATAAGGTACTATTACTGCTCTTTTCCAATCA
>JABUQX010057270.1:0-5000 GCA_015478945.1 Trachelipus rathkii | reverse complement strand
ATGCTAACGTAATAATATAATAAATAATAATAATCAAATAATAATAATAATACAATAATAATAATAATAATTAATAATAAAATAATAATAATTAAATAATAATAATAATACATGAATAATTAATAATAATAATAATAATAATAATAATAATAATAATAATAATAATAATAATAATAATAAATAATAATCCCCCCAACCTTGCACACAAATAATATTTATAACGGATCCGAATGACAAAATAAAACCTAACGCTCGATTCATTTAACCCAATGATATTAATAATCCTAGGCATAATATGATAACCACTAGTGCTCATGGCCCCTAAAATTTGATATCATAACGGAAATAATAATAATAATAATAATAATAATAATAATAATAATAATAATAATAATAATAATAATAATAATAATAATAATAATAATAATAATAATAATAATAATATAATAATAATAATAATAAATTAATTGACATAATCATAATAAATAATAAATAATAAATAATAATAATAAATAATAATAATAATAATAATAATATATAACCATAATTTCTATTCGGTAATTTTCCCTCACAATTTCCAGTTTGCATAAACTTAACCTTTCGTCTGTGTGTTTGAAAAATCCTTTGTGCGTTATAAATTCCTCATACCTACATGGTCTATGTGCGTCCCGCACACAACCCACACACGCACACCCACACACACACACACACACATATACATATATACATATACATACATATATATACATTACATATAACCATAGTATATATATTACATACATATATATATATATATATAAAATATTCCGTTTGTTAATTTTCCTAAATTTAAACATTGATTGCACCGTTAATTACATCTGTCACCTTTCACTCAATTTTCATACACGAATTTCCTTAAATGCATGGAAAATTCCAATGTCCGTTTTTTTGACATATCCTATATATCGTTTAAATATTCCCATAATTCACTCTAAGAAAATACCCTATTTCGAAACTCAAGACAATCCTACATCATCAAACTGTTAAATATTTCCTATGCGTAAATTTGGATTCTACTATTAAATTTGTTTTAAATTTGAAACGATGCACCAAAATATCCTTTTAAGTTTTCACTTCAAAATGCTACCTAAACGTGAAATTTGAATTCTGCTATTAAATTTGTTTTCAATTTTGAACACAATGCACTGAAATATACTTTTAAGTTTCTACTTCAAAAATGCTACCTAAAATCATTCCTTTAATAAATGAGTGAATCTTCCACAAATAACAGAAATGACTAAACCTTTCACAAATAAACTTTAGAAATACTCTTACCCGATACTGGGGAAAATTAAACTTGTTTGTAGTTAAACAATTCCAAATCCTTTTACGTAACTGGAATTTCGTGACTTTAGCAGTAATTTTCCTCGTCACAATTTCAGAACTTTTGCGAATATTTATTTCCTTAAATTTTGATCACAAAACCTTCAATTTTTTAACTCTTTCAGAAAGACAATTTATTCATTTTATAAAGTATTAACTAATGCTATGAATTTAGTTGGTTCGTCCTACATTACTCCCCTTCCAAGATTGGGAACCAATCTTAAAAAGAAAAAAAAATAGCTCCACCACTCAAAAAGGAAAACAACCTTACCTAATTTCCGATGGAGGCTCGTCTTTCCTCCGCCCTTCTCTCATACTCCAATACTCTCCTTTGGACATTCGGTATATTTGGAGCTGGACCTCTAGATCTTGTCATTGGTACCTGGTACCCAATTTCTACTCCTTGTGGATCCACTCCCTGTTCCTCCGATTGGTCCTCTAAAATCATCCGTTCAGGGTCTTCACCCACTTCCCATAACTCCTCCTGAATTGACCTGGGGGTATAGAAAGGAACATTATTAGAATTTATGTAATTACTTTGACTAATATTACATACCTCAACTGGTTCCGGTGTTTCCTTCCTTGAGACTATGTCATCCTCTTCATCTTTCATTCGCTATGTCCCCTTCAAGTGTGTAGCTGCCATCTGGAAATCTTAATGACTTCTCGACCCTTTGCAAATTAATTTCCTCATCTGATTTAACCTCTGACTGCGCTGAGTCCAACCAATCCATTAAGTCATTTGTATCAATAGGCGATGATGTCAGCTCTATCTCCGTTTGGGTCATTTTATCTATTGTTATGGCTTCAGTTTGTGTGGCTATATCTTCCTTGTATTTAGGTTCTCCTATAGCTACCTCTACTAAATCCCAAATATCCTTTTTATTTTTTTCATGTTTTCTTTCCTTCGTTGATCTCCCAAGTTGTCCTCCATAAATTACATAAGTTTGTGTTGGTTCCTCCTCTTTCTCTTCTTCTTCAGTTTCTGTCTCCCATACTTGTTCTTCTCCTTGTTCATATGTTTCTTCTTCGATCCTAAAATAGTCAAGCAAATATTCCGGGGGGGGGGTCTACCCAAACTTTTAAATGTGCATAGTGAGTCCTCATTGTTTTTCCGTTTCCTTCAATCTCATATGTCATTCCACCTGCAATCACCTTGGTTATCACAAAAGGGCCCTCGTACCTTTTGCTTAATTTTTTCTCCAAAGTTCTATCCACTGAGATGATTTTCCTTTTAACTTTCACCCCTACTGCGTATGGCAACCAGTTTGGATGACCCTCTTTCCACTTGTCCTGTTCCTTTCTTGAGATTGGTAATACCTTTCCTTTCTCATGTTTTTGAACCATTAGTTTCTCTGCTGGGGTCACTCCTAATTCTGCATGTTTTGTATTATTATATACCATTATTACTCGGGGTAAACAGTCATCCCATTCCTTATCCTTCGTTACCGTATTCTTGAGGAACTCCGCGAATGTCCGGTTGACCCTCTCTACTGCCCCGTTAGCCGCTGGTTTGTACGGACTGCTAAAGACATGTTCGATTCCGTAGGCCTGAAGCATTTCCTTAAATCTTGTGCTCCTAAATTCCACTCCATTATCCGTCAATACCTTGTATGTGGTCGCAGAAATGTGGGAAGCATTTGTCCTTCAAAAGCCTCTGTTACACTCCTTGCAGATTTATCCTTTAACGCCTTCACTGCAGCCCATTTACTACAGTGATCTATAGCCACCAAGCAAGCAATGTTTCCTTTTCTAGTTCTAGGCATGGCCATAACGTCGACAGCTACTAATTCGAACGGATTTTGTACCTTAATCTTCCATATAGGTGGAAACACAACCTGATGGTCTATTTTATTCAGTTGGCAGGTTGGGCATGTTCGGCACACATCTTGAATGATTAACTGACCTCTGGGGTGCCAAACATACCTTGAAACAAGATCTGTTAATTTTTCTCGTCCTATATGAGCTAGATTCCGGTGCGTAACCACAGTAATGCTTACCATCTGTTGGAACCCTACAACAGCTCCAAATTGTTCATCTCTAATCCTTTTTACTAAGATGGCCCCATTCATTCGTAGATCCTTCCTATATCGATAATATTCCTTCAATAATATATCAGTCTTCCTAATCTCTTGATTATTTCCAATTTTCTTCTTTAGTGTCCTAATCACTTCAGAGTTATCTTGTAATCTTATTATTTCTTGGACTGTTATTAAGTCATTATCCTTATTCACTGTGAGGTTATAAACATCAATGGTAAAGCCATCACTCACGTCATCGGCATCGTTCCCATGTGCGATTATTCCTTCTCCGAAGTCCAAAATTGCATCTGACTCCACCAAATAATTCATCCCTAGCAGTAAACAAGCTGGAATATGTTCATCCTGAACGACGACCAATGGTAGCACTATTTCCCGGCACCTTGTTTTTATTTTTATGGCCACTGCTGTTGTACACTCCACAATCCTTGTAGTTACTCCATTGAGAGTAATATCTACCTTCCATCTTTTCAGAATGTGTCCAAATTGGTTTAAGCCATCAACAACTCCTTCCTGTATCAAACTGATGACAGATCCTGTGTCCAGAAAAGCGCATCTGAATACTTCTCCGATAGAGACCTCCTGCCATGCCACTCCTTTTAACTTGTGGTTACAGCTTAACCTAGACTGGTGCCCTCTTTCCTTCATTAATAAATTTATTCCTAATTCTTCTTTGGATGATTGCTGTAATAAATTATTTCCTGATGTATTACTTCCTTCCGTATCTGAGTAATCTTCATTCTCTTCCTCTGGTGACGTCTCTAGTTCCTCAGTTATCCGTTCGTCAACTATTGTATTTTCTCCTTTTGGATCGAAAGTACCATCATCAGCTACTGGATTGAAGTGTGATCCTCCTAGCACCTGTATGTGTACATCTTTTAAGTTGTTACACTTCCTTGCCTTTGGTCCGATGTATGCCACTGAGCAACATATTCCATGATGCAACCAAATCTTTGTATTGAATTTATCACTGGCCACTAATAAAACTTCTGGTACTGGTTCCTTTCCTGGAGTTTTAATTGCTTTTAGTAATTTTAAAGCTTTTGGTCTCTTTTCCAACCCATACATTTTCCATTCACTAATCAGGATGTCCAATAAAAATTCCCTTAGCTCCTGGTGATTTTTTCTGTTTCATTTTAGAATGTTCTTTATCAAGTATTTCCTTCAAACTCAAAAATAGTGAATCAGCACCGCCTGGTACCAATTTTATAACCTTTAAACCTTTTGGTAGTGCTTCTGGATCCGTTATATCGATTTCCTCATCAGGTTTCCTTTGACACCTTGACCATGTGTCTGCGAACACATTATCCTTTCCGGGATAATAATGGATCTGGAAACTATATTCGCTCAAGTCATCCAGGACTCGGGCCAATTTACTATCCACTAGCTTCATCGTGTGTAAATATACCAATGGCCGATGATCCGTGTACAAGATGAAGTCCTGGCCTAGTAGAAAAGGCCGAAAACTTTTAATCCCCCACCGTATGGCTAGCAGTTCCCTTTCTATTGTGGAAGCTTTTCGTTTCACAAGCATTGAAGGAGTGTGAATTATATGCAATTACTCTTCTACCACCTTTTTGTTCTTGGCACAAGCCTGCA
>JABUQX010057269.1:65000-105000 GCA_015478945.1 Trachelipus rathkii | reverse complement strand
CACACAAACACATTTCACACATCACCACTCATTACAATACCACAACACACATACAAAAAAAAAAAAAACAGTTTCCATTTATAATAGCGATAGTTGTAGTGAAATAAGAACAATTCTGTCGCTATAGGCATAAAATTTTCCCCTAAATAAAGCAAGAAAAAAATATCAATTCCTTAAACCCCCGAGAAAATAAAAAATGCCCCAGCCAAAAAAGACAAGCTCACCCAACAAAGTTCAAAACCTCAAAAGAACAAATTTCATGGCTTATTGTACTCGGTCTCGAAAACATAGTGAGACCCCATTCCTTCAACCTCCCCCAGAAGGTCCCCTCCGACCGAAAGGGTGTAGATGAAGTGGAGACGACTCGTCGCAACACGAATACAGAGCCCTGAGAGCGTTTAAGATCAGAAAAGACCACGGAGCGGACTAAACGGATTAAAGTCATCTTTTTCCCCATTCTTACGGAGATTATATAACAGGGAGGTGAAGAGTTCTCCCCCTCAACGCCTATCCCCAACTTCAAGAATTTGATGCTCTTTAGAGTTGGATCCGGCAGGACAGCTATGATTTTTAACCTTAATGAACATACCGAACCGAGAAGAGAGTAGACTGATTGGCGTCAAAATTACCAAGCAAAATTACGAATTCGTTGAAACTTCCCCTGAAAGGACGATTGTTACACTAAATTGGTGAAAGTAATAGAGAAAACTCTATGCACCATCCCTGAGAACACAAATAGAAGGAAGTTTTTTCTAATCTGAATGAGGTGGGGGGGGAACTTCCCTCCGGACTATGTAATATAGGAAAAAGAAATGTTGTCGGACTATCTAGCTTCGATTCAATATTCGGATGCGATGCTAATTTATTAGAAACTCTTTTCCCTATATACTCTATTGCCCTCAGCAATCTGCCAAATCTCCCTCTTATTTGACGACGGAAAAAGTAAACCATGATTTGTGAATTGGTAGAAACTCGCCGATTGAAATTTTTTATAATAAATTTTTCCTCCGAAACGGCGCTTACCAATCCCCCCGGCCGGTGGGTGGGGGAGAACCGAGTAGCAACCTTTAAACGCCGGTTCCTAACCAGCAGAAGAGAGACGTTCACAAAGCCGAGTATGAGATTCCTCCCCCGTTCCTTCAAGAGGCAAACCATGACGCCATAAGTCCTTCAATTTGTAATATCAGCATGAGAAGTCTGCGCCTGAAGAGATGAGGTCACTCGCTAAAATATGAGTAATAAACACTACGCATAGAACACTGATGTCAAGTAGTCATAGTACATTCCCCACCTTCCATTACAAATAGTCAACAATCAACGAGTGAAGGAACTTTCAACCCATATTTCAACATATAACCCACTTGCTAACAGAAGTTTCAAATTCACGAAGGTCTTTTTTGTAGGTTTTCACAAATTCGCTTCTTGCATCGGGAGTTCAAATGTGAAGTTTCATTATTGTGCAATGTATCCTTTGATCTCACAAACCCCGGCGTCTCCCCCCCACCCCCACAGCAGAATTCCAACATTTCAAAACAGAGAAACGGGAAGACTGGCCGGTGAGTCAACTCCCGGGCCAAAGAGGGTATATATGCGAGGGAGTAAAGTATTTGAAGTACGAAATTTTTGTAAATATTCGTCCCATCAACTTTTCATTTTATGAATAGATCAAATTTTTTGGGCGTGCCCAAATGTTTTTGATCGCAATTCAAACACAAATATTGATAAAAAGTTGATTATTGAAGTGTGGTTAGTTAATAATGATAATGATGAATAGTTTTAAAAATATCTATGAACAGAAAACTTAAACTTTTTTACTGTCTATTACCGAAATCATAATGGAGATAGATACTAAAGCCTTACTTAATAGTTTACTTGAATTATAGAAGGACGTTATCTATAAGTGATAAAAATTAAGTACGTTGGGATTAACAATTACAATAAGAGAATTTATCTACTTGCCGATGGATTTTATAATAAAGTGTGTGATAGCGAGCTAATCTATAAAACTAAATCACAACCTGGGTTAAAACATTGAAAATCCCTTAAAATGTAGAGCTTAATAGAGTTGTTTTTAAGGATAAAAATTATTGTTCTGAAACATTACTATTAATAATTTGCTCTAGCCCCCAATTATTTTGACCTCTTAATTTTAATAGAGATTTTTTTAGTAATTATATTGGTAATTATGATGATCGTGGGTATAACGGAAGTGTTAATTATTATTAATAAATATAAATGGAATAGGGATATTTCTGTGTAAAATATCCAGACAGGAGCGGGATTTAATATTATATAATGAATCTGGAAAACGAAAGTCTTTAATTTGAAACCTGAGGTTATGACTCAAGTGGTAGGGAGAGTGGCTTCTAGTGATAAGTCAACCTCTCCCCCACAGGAGTCACTTACCACCGAGTCGACAGGGGTAGTCATCTTTAACTTTTAATTTTGTAAGTCAACGCATTGATGAGATTAATAACAATTAATATAATATTATGATTGTAGAACTAGGAATGATATCCATAGTGATGGCGATAACTCTTTTAAATTAGTGGTCTTAATTATATTGAACATTATAGATAATCCTCGTAAATCTTGTTGTCAGTTGAAACCCTGCAATTCTCATGAAACCCAGCAAACTCAACCACATCAATCTATTTCCCACTCCATGTCACTGAGGATGGAGGCGGGTATTTAGATGCGATTTCAGACTTTGTGACTCCTTTACTTACTTAATAAAATAATAATGATAAAAATGAAACTTATTAATAATGAAGGGGTACGAAACCCCCTTCCTGAAAATGAATTGTATTAGCTTTAGGGATGGAGGAGTTTTTTTCCTTCCTTTCCAGTTTAGGTTTGAAAAATCATTAATTTAAGATTATTTTGCATGTGATTTACTCTTCGGTAATAATGGAAGAAAGGAGTGCGGTCACACTCAACTTCTGGTAGTTGGAATAAATTGTAAGGCATGTATTTCAGACCAAAATTATATTATGATTGATAATTAACTAACAATGAATCCTATTATTAGGACTCAGGGGTTGCCTTCCGACCTTGTGGTAAGGGCATCTGAATGTAGATAGGTAGGGTTGCCTATTATTGCACTGCCAGGGGCCGTGCAATGTGGTGATATATATCTATATTATTATATATTATATAATATATTTATATATATTATTATATAGTTCTTTATTATATATATTATTATTATATTATTATATATATATATATATATATATATTATATATTATATATTTTATATATACTTATATATTATATATTTATATATATATTATATTATATATATTTATACTTATAAATATTATTATATATATTAATACATTTTATTTATGTATTACTTTATTATATATATATATCATTATATATTACTTATATATATATATATATACTACTTATATATTATATTAACATTTATATATATACACTCATTATATATATATATATAAGTACGTGTATCAATGGGTGATTAATTGGAGGAAAGTACCCTGCGTCCTTGACCTTTTTTTTGATCGTCGACCTTTTTTTTGATTCCTTTTTTCGTGACCGCGACCTTTTTGGAGCTCGGAATTTTTTTTTACCTGACTTGACCTTTGGGCCTTCACCGTTTTTTGTGGCCTTTTTTGACTTTTTCGACCTAATCCCTTTTTTTCTTTTGTCTTTCCATGGTGGTCATTGTTTGCCCACGGTATTTTTTTGTGTCACCTTCTCTTTATCATTTTTCTGGGCTCAACCCCAATTTTTTTCCCTGCAACCTCCTTGATTTTGGCAATCCTTTCGAACCAAGAAGTTGGTTGTCCGCCTAAACGGTTTGCCGTTGTTATAGCTTATACCGTTTGTTTTACGTACTATGCCCTCCCTATTTTACGCCTCCCCTAATTTATTTCTGACCTTATTGGGCTGTGTCATTATTTTGTTTTTGCCCAACTGGTTAATTTTTTGTGCTCTACCCCTTTAGTGGGCTTTTAGTCCCTATTTTTGATATTCTCTTGGCACAACATTCTACCACACGCGGGCGCGCTGCGCATCACACACACATATACCTACATTCCCACTCTACACCACTCTACAACCACTCTACTAATCTCTACCAACTATTGGAATAATAAAAAGCCTACACCACACCTAGACTAACCCAGGGCCTGTACCTAAGCCTCCACCCAGCCTCACTAGCCTGACACCTACACTACACCTAACCAGCCTCCACACAGCTTCACCTACACCTGACACCTAGCCTCCACCCGCTTCACCTACACCTACACCCAGCTCCACCCCAGCATCACCTACACCTACACTAGCCTCCACCCAGCTTCACTACACCTACCACCAGGACTCCACCCAACCTCACCTCTTCCTTTGAGCCTACCATTTAGGTTGGCTCTCTCTACAAACCTTGATATTTTTCTTAGCCTACCCTGCCACTATTTACCATGGGTCAATTTTGATCCACGCTAACTTGATAGCGGGCTTTGATGGTCCCCAATCACCGTAATAAGTATATTTCTAGGGTAGTGTTTCTATTAGTGTTCTTTTGATGAGTCTTCCTATTTAGCATGAAGTGCCAGTGTGAGTGCCAAGATGAGCTGTCCAAAAACGTACCGTGCTCTGTTTAGTTGGCCAATATGGAGTTGCCAAGTGTGAGTGCCAAATGTATTTGTTCCAAGGTGAGTGTCCACATAGTGTTCCAATGGTGAGTTGCCACACTAGTGCCAATATGCACTGTGCCTATCTTTTCAAGCTCTTTTCTAGCTCCCCGATGGCCTAGGCATTTAGCCCTAATATGGGTGTCTACCCCTATGGTAATAAGGTATGAGGAATCGAATGGGGTACATTACAATCTGCCCTAGTAATGCTTCCCCTACTACGAGTTAGTATTTTTATCCATACACTTTTTAGTGGAGCATGACAGAATTTATATATCTTACTCCTTAAATGAGTTACACATGTGCCCGTACATTTGTAGCCGCTTATAATGGTTTCAGAGTCCGCGTCCGCTATATATGGATCACCTTCCTTTCGCTCTTGTATATATAAAACTTCGCCGTCGTTTTGCGCCATTTAGGCCGCTAATTTACTCTCTCGTCCGCTCCTGCGTGCGCCTCGCATGGCGCGCATATCCCACCCTGCGTAATAACCGCTCGTCTGCGTGCGCCCTCACGCGCAAAATTCTCCGCTTGTGAACGAAAAAATATTTTGATGTCAAGTGTTTATAACTATTCAAAGAATTTCGTTTCAAATATACTATGAGTCATTCATTTTTTCCTAAATTTGTACGAAATTTTATTAAAAACCATATACTTACACACCTTTAAAGCAGTAATAATCTTTAGTAAATCAATAGGATCTGGTGTTTTATTAACCTACACAACCCAGGGACCCTTTAGTGTATTGCTTTTTAATCTTACTGCTTTACTGCTTAACTCTCTGCTTTAGCTGCTTTAAACTCTTACTGTTTTACTGCTTTTAACTCTCTGCTTTATCGCTTTAACTCCACCTTTATACATTAAACCTACTCTCTTTAAAAGCAGCTATAATTAGTAAATTCACCATAGATTGGTGTTACCTAACCAACTCTAGGGATTAGTATGCTTTTTGTTTTTACTGCTTTACTGTCTTTAAACTTTCTGCTTTTACTACTTTAATGACCTTGCCAGATACCATGCTTTAACTTTCTGCTTTTACTGCTTAACTTTCTGCTTTAGTTTTTGCTTTACTTACTTTTCTGCTTTTACTGTTTTAACTTCATATATTTCATTAACATTGCTTCTTTATATATTTATTTTGTTTATACTTTTTATTTATTATTCTATTTTATTTTTGTTTTAATTTGTAATGTAAGAATAAAAACACACAGAGTTTCTTGTTATAAAACATTTATTTTAATTAAAATTTGGTCAATGTAAACTATTCAAAGATTTTCATTATTTGTAATGCTCAGTATAAATATACTTGTATGAGTCTCCTCGATCTATCATAATATTGCGAGCGTAACACTATTTGTCGACCGAACAATGTTTACTCTCACCAAACATATGTAAGTAATCATTTACCTCATTTGCCATTGGCTACATGAGACTGCGAACCGCGCCTCTTCAGCCATTAATTATCTAAAGTAATGATCTCTCAAAACGATAGATAGGTGCATTGGAGCGTTTAATTTTAAACAACATAGAGGAATACAATATCTGCGATCATTGACATTTATATCCTTTCTCCACTGCGTGTACTGCTTTACGGAGAGCTCTACTAGCCTCCTTCGTGTGTTAACTCTCTCTCCAGAGACTTGGTTACTTGCATTATATATAACTCTTCTGACTTATTTAACTAGACTTAACTCATTTTAATACTTTATTTTAACATACCTTAATAGACCTCAGTAAATCAGTATATATACCAATAGAGGGTGTTATATTACCTAACACCTTTAGTTAGGGTATAATTAGTATGCTTATTGTTTTACTCTGCTTTTACTGTATTATCTCTATTATATTTATATTAATCATTTTACTGACATATCAGGAAAACCGAGTTGGTGACACCTTAAACTATCAATTTAACAACTTTTCAAATTTACTAATTTTAACTTTCTCCTTTACGAGTGATATCTTTTCATCTAATATAATATATATTAATATTTATAAGATTTGCTTTACATTGCTTTTTATATCTATATCATTTTAATGCTTTTTATGCATTCAACTTTCTTATTCTTAATTTATTTTATTGTTTTATAATTTGTTAATGTAGATATTAAAAAACCACCAGAACAGAGTTTCTTGTATATATAAAAACTATTGTTATTCTAAAAAGCATATCATCTTCAATTTTATATGTAAATAGAACTCAATCACGGAATATTCCTCTCATACATGCATTAACCGTCGTTTGTTTCATTTAGCAGATATACAATCGATATCGAGTGTTTATTTAAAATGAATTGTCCAACTGTCTCAAGTTTCAACTGAAATTCAGAAACTATGTGTGAAAGGGAGATTACTCGATGCTGTGCTCTTCGTATACCAGAATTCAAGTAGACTCTCTACTCGTTAGCTCAGTAGAGATGTCCGGTGTTGCTACATCCTTCCATCTGTCGTAAGCCCTGGTTCTCCGCGCATATGAGTCGTGTTTAAACTAAACTCCCATACGTAAAATTTCAGCTGAATTAACTAATTTTTATATAAATCAGGTAATATTTACATTGTGCACATAAAAGGTTTACATATAAAAAGTTCATTAATATGTATTATTAGAGGGTGGTCACCCCCGATAGTGGGTGTGACATCAGATTAAATGTGTGGTCCTGCTTACATGCCCTATTGTTGGAAATACCTGCAGATTGGGTGCTTTTAGCCTAACGAGATATGAGACGTGTAAAGATGTTTTAGTGTGCGAGAGATTTCACCGGCCATTTGAGAGGCTCATATACAAGACTCAAGTATCCGAAGTGCTCTCTTGCGAAATTTAGTGACCCGATCGCAGAACACAAACTCGAGAAGCAGCGTTCGATGTCGCATGTTAACATCTAAGATGATACCTACTCTATTATTTAATTGACTTACAAATATAAATATAGACGTATATTCTGAAGTATTCGGCGCGATTATCCTCGAGCAGGAAGCTCGAACTTTCTGAGAGCACGCTCGTGAAATACTCGACTCTTCCCTGATTACATAAGAGGGATATCTTTCGCTGTTTTTTCTTTATTTTTTATATCCAAGTGAATTATTTTTTTTCTTTATCTCTTTTTAGACGCAACATCCGATACTTTTGGATTTCCCCGAGTCGTATACTGTTTCTTTAAACACACAGTATTTACTGTTTATGTTCTCGCGGCGCCAGTGAGCAGTTGACATGAGTCTGACAGATTAATTATTGGCAAACTTAGTGATATATGTCTATCCCTCGGGTAGCAATTTCAAGGCAGTAATACGATGTTTTCAAACCTTGTGAATAATAGTTTACTTATTAGAGAAGAGTTGATCTAGTCCTCACAGATGAGTCCTTCTTGGATCGGCCGTAGGTCACCCCTAGGTTTATTTTTGATGCCTCTCGTAAGTCGTCCCCGCGAGATACAAACATTTATTCTCACGAAAACGCAATTGTTAGGTCTGTAAACGCTTTGTCTGAAATTTGATGTGAGCTATATGATGACGCCAACTGTACCTCAGCGAATATGCATACGCGACGCATTACCGTTCTACTCTGTCGCATACTCCCGAAAAGGGAGACGTGACGCTACCCATTAAAAATTTAAAAAGATACTACTAGTAACTTTTTGAAACTCTGGAGAGATGAGAATGTGGGAGTCCGTCGTGAGTGACCAGGTGAGTCAGTAGTTATTCTCTGTTTTTACCTCCGAGGTTTCGTGTTTCAAGAGCTCCTGCCACCAGACCTGGTGCTGTGCCAAACTCGCTCAACTTAGCGATAAAAAGATTAAGATAGGAATGGTGAGTAGTGAGAGACAACTCTAACAGCAGAATCGCAAGAGTAGTAAGAAGAAAGGAATAGTGTGATGAGGATGTACTGAAGTGATGAAGTGAGAAAGATAGCATCGATAGAAGGGAAGGTATAAAAGAGTGAAGTAAGTTGTGTACTTATACAGATGAAACCTCCAACGTTGCTCGGCTCAGGAATGCCGAGTTGAGAGCCTTAGCGCCTTGATAATAAATATTTTATGTATGATTACTAAGAAATATATGCATAGTCTCCATTAATATAATAATAAGTTTCATATGCGCAGTAGATGTCACATCACGAGTGGATGTTTGGAAGATCACATCTATCGCAAAGAAAAAAAGTAGAAAGAAGTAATCAAGGTTTTCACTACATGAGAATGCGTGGGAGCGCGACGCAGCGAATAGATCTCGCGCCCGCCTGACGCGCAAATTACGCCGTGCGAATTCGTGCGCCGCATCGTCGCTACACTCGCCTGCCCAGGCGCACCCGCCCGGCGCCTCGAATCATCCGCTGGCAAGTGCGCGGCTTGGCCCGCACGATGCAGACTGGAACGCGCCGAGCGCTCTCGCGTATCCGACGCAACGTGATTACCGGGTGCAGTGAGGCTCTTGCCAAACTGTACGATATGTGCGAGATAATCCTGAATTGACGATTATCAGATACGAGAATGGCCAAACGTTGTTCCCTGTTTTCAACTTAAAATTTATTTTTAATGCTATTCATTTTTTTTTATAACAGACTATCTCAGTTTGCCTACACGGGAGGTATCAATCATTCAACACACCCCAACACATATTGATTCCGCGAGCCAAGTAAATTTTTTTCTTTTCGCAGCCTACTTAGAATGTCAAATCTCTCTCTAATTTCTGGAATATTCAAATACAATATACAATACACCACACATATAACGACAAAGAATATAAATAACAAACCACAAAAATAAAAGACAAATTGAAACATACTGACAATGATGGAATTCAGGAATTGAAAATCAAGGCGAACAAGCCGACGTCAACAAGCAAAAACAGAAAATACAACTTCAGTGCCTATCGCAGCCGATGGTGATTACATATATCATTCGCTACGATGGCCGATTTTAACTCAAGTAGAACATTAAAATTAATCAATTTAGTAATTTATAGTAAAAACTCAATAAAACAAGCTTTGGGGATAACAGAAAGTCTACAGTTAGAATATCAGACCATGTATGGAGGACTTAAGCTACGTAAAATGAAAAGTTAATTATTATAACTATGTTAATTCAACAACAAATACAAAAAATATAGAGATTTAAGATCATATAAAAACTAATGCACCTACAATCACAATCACAACATAACGACAAAAAAAAAAAAAATAATACCGCGCCATCGAGAAGATGATAAAAAGTATAAATCCCTAAAATGAAAAGATATAAAAACTTGAAGTAAGAAAAAAATAAGAAGATAACATTTAAAAATATCCTTAGAGGGAAAGGAAAGCTTACCTATTAGAGTGCGTAAAATCAGGAATAGCTTTATATAATATTTTAATTAAGACCAATATAACTTTTGAACTGATAGCAGGGCAGATCGTTAAATTGATGATGAAATAGTTAAAAGGATCCAATATTGTGGATTTGATAGCTAATCTCTCACGTAACTGGAATAAAGGCCCTGTATAAGGAGGAATGGATATCAAAACAAAGAAGCTTCAGACTATCTCATTTTCCCATGAGGAGTTTAGATCAATATTAAAAAACAATTTTTTATACTTATAACGACGCTTTATAATTAGCCATATAAGATAGAGTGACAACATTACTATTTACCATCGCGTTTACGACCAATTTTTAGCAATAAGGATACCTGTATTTTTCAACGAATTTTATTACAAATCAAACATTGGACATTTACTATAAAACAATAACGTACATTTAGGAAAATATAAAATATTCAGATAATAACACCGCTCGTTACCACATAAATTAGACGTGAGGTAGGTTGTACACGAGACAAAGAATAGAGGACAATTAAAACACTCACTTCTACATTATTTTAATTAGGTTTTAAAAAATAGTTGTGGTAAACTTATTCCAATCAGATAGAGTTATCATAGAACACATTATAATATCTAAAATGTCAAGAGAGTCAAGGATAAATATATAACTCAACATATTTTTATATTTATCCTTATACAAGACACCTGTGACAATGTGTCCATTTTCGTGTGATGTACATACCTCAGAATGGTAGAATATTAATGTTAATCAAGTACCTATGAGTCTCTCACTCATATCTCACATATTCTAATCACGACATCTTGTAGAGTTATTGCGTCATGACTTCAACATACGCTCTAATATCTGTGCATTTCGAGTTTACCGAAGGCTGAGATTTATAATAATTTCTTCTTCATTCATCAAATAAATTCAATATTATATTCGTGTGCTGTCAATCTCGTAATGATTATTGTAGGATGACTCCAGAAACACCAGACAGAGATTGGAGTGGATGTTAAACTTGTTCCAAATTTAAAGACTCATAATCCTAAAGTTCCTTTCTTAGGATTTATGGAATTGATAAGTACATTACAAGCTGGAAAGATCAGCATGAGCATATGCATTAATAAATAATTACTGTTATTCAGATAAATTCTTGAGATCGACCCTGACCGTTTATCTGCATGCTATGATACCGTATTTGGCAAATAAGTATCGTAAAAAGCCTGTGAAGCTCAATTGGAATGATGAGTCTTCATAATATTCATCTCCATAATCTACGACCGTAATGATATGACCTAATTCAATGTTTAAACTGAACCCCTCTAAGACCGAACATGGGTAAATTTAAGGGGACTTTACCATATTTTCAAAGATATACATCGTGTTTCTATTAAATTACCTATTATTTATACCTCTTGAGGTAAGTTCACATTGTACTAGTTAGGTTATATATTAATGCTTCGATAACTCCCTTGGTTTAAATGTTAAAATTTCTAGTCTCAATTCTCTTGATTTGATATTTTGGCTGTATCGGTCATAAATAAGATTCTTCGAATTTCATTAATGTGTTTAAAGGGATATGGGTAAACGATTTCTAACTTTAACACGACATAAAGATATGCATCCTGAGTGTAATATCTCTAGAGATAAGTATATTGGAACACGAGACGATTTGTTCTGAATAGAGCGACGTTTTAAGCTGTAAGAGCAAATTCAGGAGGATGTAGGATTTGCTAGTTATCTGAGTACGTGTATCACACGAGTATGTATACATATTCGCTAATTTTCCTGCTGAGGAAATGATGAGTGCACCATTTTACCACGCCAAATAGGTTCTTGTAATTAGTTTCATAAGGTGGTTATTTTAGAGTTTACTCAGTCCATCGGGTCTAGCGTGTGTGTTCTGTCTTATATATCTTATGTAAATTTGAATCATCCAGATGATTTGATTAGATGAGTTCTTTGCATCTTGAGACCATTAAATATATTTGATAAAGTATTCAAGTAATAACTACGTATAAAGGGTAATACTTGCCGCTGATCTCTCCTAGAGATTATATACAGTTTAACAAATCCTCAATGATTTTGTGATTAAAACACGAGTGGGTTAGATGAAAGGAAAATTGGCGACTAGTGTGGTTAACTATTCTTAGCTCGAGGTTTCCTGTAGAGAACATGAACCCTGTACATCTTCGGTGTTATAACAAATAACATTAGATCTTTCATCCTGACACTCGTGAAAAAATAACCCATCGTATGGGCTCAGCGCAAGTGACTCTTGGATCAGAAAGTGGCCTGGGATATTTGAAATCTCGAGAGAGTGCTACCAATCTGTTATTTGTGATTGCATATCGGATTAGTCTCAAAAGAAGTTTGAGAGATATTTTATCGCTCGACAAATCTGATTCTTAGTTGTAGATGTTTACCCATCAGCATGACTATTGAAGATCCAAAATATTTGCTTACAAAACCGAATGGTTGGGTGTCAGGGATGGAGGAAAATGTGACATTCATTGTACGGTATTATTCTCACTGTACAATTGACGTGATAATTTTGATGAGAGAGCTCATCCTGTTCTTAAACATTCCTTATATATAGACTAACAATTAGTGTTGAGCTGTTGTCACTTGTTTATATGGAATTAGATGCCGACCCCCATACAATTATTAATTAAACAAGCAAAACAGAAATCAATACACTTAACTTTAAGTGGAATCCACTAATTCTATCCCTGCTTATACTAGGTTTTTTACGACACCGTTTACACCTTGACCTGGTCCATCGTTTACCTGTTCAGTATATTTTATCGTTAACACGTCAGATATAACGAATCTCTCCGAAATGACAAGCATCGCGCTAGTCGTCGTTTTACAGCTGTTCGAGGATCGACACCTCCCATGATATCCTGGAAAGTATCTATACCCGTCCTAGCTGCTTTTGCAAGATATTTACCTCCTGATTTAAACAAAGGGATAGGCACGTCTGAACAACGAAGCAAAAAATCCACCTATAAACCATACCCCCTCTGCATTCTTTGATCCCTTGAAGACTCGTTCTCTTTCCATTATTATTATTTAACGGAGCTTCCTTACTTATATGTACTTTACACCACTGGCTGTTCCAGTCGTTTAATGGTTAAGGCTTACCTTCTACAATCTCTTATATAAATACGAATCGAACCCACTTTGGTCTTACTCAAGGGTAAGTAGTGCACATTAGGAAACTTTACTCTTTTACCTTAGGAAAATGAACTACTCTTAACAAGGAGGCTTTATATTCCCCCACGTACTGTGATCTACTAATCATCTGTACTAAACAGTAAGGACCATCAGATCTTGAACTAACATCATTAGCAAGACTTCTGCATACAAAATTGGTTAGAGTGAACAGATACTCGTGTGTTCATCTTTTTATGACAGGATAACTTGCGATTATTCCCATTGCTGGTAATAAGGTGAACGCGGTTAGAGTCCTCTCGAGGAGAGGTTTCTAGGAGAACGATAGCTTATTTTCTTCAATTTTTTGGTTTACGTGACGAAGGTAATTGGAACATTCACCGAAACCCCCTGAAGGACTGATGTTAATTAAATAGACATAACACTAGTGTATATACGTTTCATACAATTCTTCATTTGCCGCTTTTAAAGATCATAAGCTTTAATGTGTTAACACGTTATCTCGTTAGCAGGCTTTATTTAAGCGAACGAAACATCACGATCATTGACAATAATGCAGTTGCGTCTCTACAAAACTTGGTGTCTTATGTGTATTTAAGTACATGATAGAAACCAGTCGGTAACCAGATTTGCAGTATGGTATAGAGGATTCCTCACGGGTTTTATAAATATAATATGTGTCAATATAACGTAAATTATTCTTTTCAAACCTCCGTTTTTTTGGAGGATTTGGTTACTAATTTGAATCTCCAATACTCGTGTACTCTCGATTTAATATCATTGTTTTCAGACATTCGATCATACATTTCTAAATTTCCGTAAAGTATAACAGCGATCTATTACATTAGTAAACTTACATAGAACTGAGTCTCAACTCCTTATTTCCTGAGGCGATCGGGGATAGGTCAAATATACACTCTTAGATTCCTGCTTCGTCACACATCTTGCTCCGATCAAAAGTATTAGTGATTGCGCAATAATCTGAGTTGGTAATAGGTTGATTATTTAATTTGTGCTGAGAGTGTGATGTAAAATAGAAGCCGGAATAGAGAGGGGCAGAGCGATTAAATAGAAAAAATGATCGCATCTACATATCCTCATTTGCCAAAGCGGTAAAACCTGATATAACGCAATGGTTTTTTAATGTTTACACACTACGAAGGTTACATGTAATGTGAGTTTTCATAACTTACTGATAACAGAAGTACATAGGGTGTAGCGATACAACCATTTTTGACAAGAAGGTATCTGTTATTATTTGAATCCCTCTCCGCGTAGAACTTAGGATCTAACTGCGTATTCTTAGTGCTTTTTAAATAGTTACTTCCCAACCAGGAACTACTTCCAGAGACATTTTCTCAGGTATTTCGTATTCTTCTGTTGATAATCGTATTGTTTATTTAATTTCATGCTCATTTCGCCCTCTAGATAGTATATATATTATATCTTAGGACATATATCTAGGGTAATTACTTCAGATGAATAGCATCTACTTTAAAAACCTCTCTCGACCCATCCCTGTCATACCCCTTTTCTGAAATGTTGCTACGATCAAAGTATTCCAGTAGGTATACTTCATAACGGTGACTCGCCTGCCATACTTTTTTAACAAGTAGCATAAGTTATCATCATATATAATATTTTTCACGTTTGTTGATTGAAGTGAGTGTCATCTACAACAGTGTTTTATACTTCCTCCATATCTATAGGGTATTCCTTAAGTGTTCTATGATATGATAATACTATATATAAAAATATTGGTAAAAGACCAATATGTCTTAGGACGTGTACTGAAATCGGTAAAGGATAATATAAATATAAATGGAATTCAATGCTCATCCGTGGTTGACGTATATAACCCGTTAGTAGACAATGCTGTGATGGTGTTTATATTTAATTTACTTCCTGTAATGTAACTCTATGTTCAAACATTACTGTCCGGGTCAATAATTAATCATAGCAAAATAGTGTGTATAAGTAATGTCTCTAAGTTGCACATTTACTCCCAAGTTAACCCTCTAAAAGAGTTAATAGACATTAGTCTAATTAAGATATCTCACAGTAGAGAGTGAGGTGTTAGCATCACTTTTAATATAACTCTGCCTTCTTCCAGCCTCCTTTGGAATTTACATCCTGATAATAAACTCTCTGGGATTTTACAACTGTGCTAATGAATCCTTTACAGCTTGATAAGAACATGATAACGAATTTAAATAAGTTATAGATAGGATTATATCTATCGCAATGAACATGAGCTCTGATATATTACTCTAATCGGGACATAGATATAAATATATTACTCTACGATACAAATTATTCTGGTTCATGGGGATCAAGAACAGGGTTAGAGAGGAGAGTTAAAGGAAAATACCTGTGTTGACCAACTATATTACATAGATGTGAAGAAGATACTCGTTATCGAAAAGGAACTACAATCCTAAAATTGAAGATGAACATTATTGTGAAAATGAATTCCGCATAACCAGTACAGATTTTAATAATTCATTGAATGAGATATTTACTTTGCGCCGCATATCCGAGTCACAACCTATAAGGTGTGAGAAAATCAAATTAAAAGATATTCCTAAATAAAGTGGGATTTCGCCTATAACAATTTTCAGAATCCATACAAAATTTTTCCCAGAAAGGTTGTTACCTGACTTAGTTTTAGATCAATAGTGTGTAAAACGATTTCGGGTCGTTTTTGATCCGGGAAAATGAGTATTATGTGATAGAAGGACTTGGTATACAAAACTGAAAAGCGTACCTATGAAGATAAAGTAATAATTATCTTTAAAGTTCAAAGGTGGTTAAATATAAAACCTACGAGACCGGACATGTTTTTTCTCTCGAACGATCACCATGCAGTCTAAGATGTAACGATATTTACGTTGAGGACGTGTAATGCTGTCAGAGAAGTTGGATTTTACTCCATTTCTTCGAATGATATCCACTGTAATTCATAATTTTTTGAAAGAGCGTATCACTATACTTTTTAGATAGTCGATGAGATAGGGAAACCGTCTGTAACGATTGTCGGCGAGCGAGAAAATAAAATTCATAAAGAAGGGGATTATCTGAAGCTAAAACTCCAGAAGTACAACTGCCCCATTGAATTATACGTATTATCTCGATACCCCCCATACCAGAAGAAGTCAAATTGCGTTCAATCCATCAGGTATGCTTTTTTAATGTATATACAAATATAATTGATTCATCAAAATATAGTGATAGAAAGGTAAGATTTAATTATAACGTGAAAAGCTCCTTTATTTTAAGAGTAGTTATATTTCCCAAAGAGAGTAAAGTATATAGTTACCCTAAGTGGTGCACAAAATGGTATTCAAATATTATACTCTACCTGCGTGATAAGTAGCTTTTGTCATCAAATTTTTGGGGACTTGTACGCGTCTAGGCGTTATGCCATATTGTATAAGAGTTTAAAAGATTAGTTGTAGTAAGGAATCCTTATTTTCCACCTAATTGGCTTAAAGCTGGAGATACTTAGATGAACTATAGTTATTGCTACCCCATGTTTACGTTGGGAAACATGCATGAAATATGTTGTAGAAGAAACAGATGCAAAAGAAGTCAATAATTTACAGTCCATAATGGAATATATTTTTAACCCGTCAAGGAGTTGCACTTGCTATTCCAGATAGGTCATTTTTTTTTTCCATGATCAATTAACATTACTCTCACAGTATTGCATACCCAGAGAAAGAATTAAGATATATATAATCAAGACATATTAAACACACTCTAGATTTAAAATTGAAAGAGTACCCACTGTAACTTTTTTGATTCCAAGGAGAGGAAAAAGGTGCTGATTGATTAAGCCCAGGGGCAACAAAAATGCAGAGGGGGTATGTCCTTGAAGAATGGAATTTCTGTTGCCAAATGCTATGTGAGAAAGGTTGCAAAAGGTCACTATTGCTCTACGGCCGAAGGTCGGTGAATATTATATATAGGTAAAAAAGCGGAGAATAGGTATAAAGAGCACAGGCTGATATCTCGACATACTATTCATAAATAGATGGCCATTTTTACGTCCGCAGGTAAATTATTAATGCCATATGCGTTTGCGATAATAGTAACAAAAAGCATTAGAATAAAGAGCAAAAGAAAATTATAGATTGCACTGATTGGGTTTCAGATGCCAGCTCAATCGCGCTTTCAAATTCGAATGCTCTCAGAGCGTGAGCAAATAGGAAAGACGAAAATAATATATAGAAATGTAGGACGACATGGTCGAGGGATCAAGAAGATTGTCTCATAAAGAAAAAGACTAAGCGAAAAAAAAAAACTCTAATAGAAAAAATGTTTATTGATGTATTTCCTATTTAATTACTAACTGATAACTTTTATTCGATGTGTGTATATAGATAAGGTTTTTTGCATGAAAATGTTCATTATACGGCCAGCGCTCGCACATGCAAGATGCAATTTCCTTCATCCTTCTAGTCCTGATTGCTGTAAGAGTGAATTGGATCTCTTTCTCAATGAACCCTACACAGATTAGCGTTTAGCGAGTCCAAACTTTATCAGTATTCAATTCCTCTGCATTCAACTTACCAATACAGTATGTTCCTCATATTGTTGTAAAAAGACTATGGGCATTTGTTTTTGTGTGCTTTTATGTTTGTTGTTTTATATGTTTAAAAACGAAATTGACAAACCTGATGGTACCAGTTCTTCCTTCGGGTGATGACCATTTAGTATATACAGAATCAAATTTCCTGTATACATGTTTCTCCCAGGTTGAAGTCTATCTTAACGGAACTTTACTAGGTGCATCAGCGGCTAATTACCCCCTTATAGAAGCTATATAGAACATTTGTTTAAAATTATTACAGTTGAAAGTAAAAGGTAATGGTCAATTATCATTGTCTTTGACAAGTTTTTTACAGTTTCAAAGATTGGTAAATTGCTGCACATTTTAATTAAAAGCCGCGATGGATCTCCGCAGCTAATAGTCAATATACGTAGATTATAAATACTCTCCCGATATGAGATTGTTTTTGCCATAGACCTACTGTGTACAGAACAATTAAAATCCCCCAATGGTCTTGAGAAGTCATCTTTGCTTCCTCCAAAGTAAAGTACATCTATTGATCTACCAATTCTGATATTTTGATAGCTGTATTGTATTCTTTTCGATTTTATCACGTGTCAAAATACCAATAAAGTTCTTTGGCCTTAACTGTAAGATAAATAAAAATCGATGAAAATGGTAAAACATCTCGACACATGTTTCAAAAACTCTTATGCCCACGTGCTCAATTTTTGTCCAGTGAAAACCTGTTTTCAAAACTTGAAACGCTGTTGTTTGAGGAGGCTTATTCTCATGTTCATAAAATAAGTGAAATTATCACTCTAAATCCCCAAGCGTTTCAGATTTGGAATTATTTGTGAATATAACTCTCCCGCTTTTTGTTGTGACTACAGCAAAGTACCCATATTAAGAGAGTTGAAACCAAGGATATTAAATTGTCTTACCATCAAGGGTTATCGATTACTCGTAGAGTCTAATCAAAACCTAATCCCAATAAAACTTTGGTAGAACGGACAATTTACCATAGAAAGTAATAATAGGGAATTAGATTGTCTGAAAGAAAACCTTAACTGTAGAAGGAGCCTATCTCCGGGAATACGTATGAAAAATAAAGCACCCTTAAATTCACACCTTTCCGGACTTAGGGGTATCAGTTTACATGTTGTAATATTTGAGCCCCAACTGCCTCAATATTGCTGAAACAGGTGATTATGGAAATGTTATTACATACTGGTCGAATAAAAACCACATGACACCGAGATGATTCCTCTCTCAATAACATTCTTTGTACTCGACTTGTTTTTTCGAATCGCCAGGCCTCTTAGCTATATTAGACCATGATTTACTGTTTCAAGAATCATCCATGTGAGATTAAGATTGAGGCCCCGTGGACATGGGTTTTAAATCTATTATGAAAGAATACGCCATCTAATTTATAAAGAAATTCAGTACCGATGTGTTATCGGTTATGGCCTTTGGGAATTTAATCGTAATATACTTAGCATTCTTTTATGGCTGCAAGACCTTATCAGCTAGTAGTCATTTTCCCTTAAATGTAAAAGAGTTAAAGTTTCCTAGGGTGGCACTTACTTTAGCTCCAACGACTGGTTTAAACACCCTATCATTGGAAAAGGCGGATTTTGTGATTCAAAATGGGGTTAACCCTAGGATAATCTAATTTAAGATGCGTCTGACTTTTTTTGGAATACGTGAATCAGGTACAAGGACCTCCACCTTCAAACCTCCCAACTGTTAGTTCGACCGTCACTATCTTGAGCATCCTCAAACTGTTCAGTTGAAATTAGACCAGCAGTCATTGGTGCCGAGTTACGCAAACGTATACTTGCAATTTGATATATTTTAAATATAGAAAGAGAAGTAAATTTTAATAAAATAATGGAAAAATGAATGAAGGGAGGAAATACAGGAATCGTCTTTCAAAGGAATCCAAGGGGAATTGGCCTTTTAGAAAAATGAAGGAACGCTCGCTTTATTAGGAGTGTTCGCTTTTATGATTAACGAAATGGAATTACTTCTTTGTAAGAGATTGGATTGATTTTATTGATAGAGGTACCTTCTTCGTGTTTCGTAAGTAATTCAATACATTGCCTCGTCACATCACTTCAACGGGACATTGGATTTCCGTTTATAGAGTAACAAAAAACGATACTGTCCACATAATTGATTCTTTGAACAAACGGGCATTTTAATACTTTGTTTTATATAAAATCAATCATGGATAGTGATATACCATTATCTATGTCTTATAAAAAAGAGCATGCTATTTAAGGAACACTGAGGATGTATTAAGTCATAATTGTTAAAAAAACTATTGTCTACCTGTTCCTAACCCTATCTATATATGTGTCCCGAGAGTCTAGTATGTATTTTATTCATTATATGTTTTTTAAAATATTAATCGTTAGGTGGTAATTAATAACTAGGGTTGTAAATATCTAGTATTGATTTCTGCCCTAAAAATTTGTCGAACAAGGCCTTGAGTCTTAATAACCTGTTCTATAATATTCTGATTAACCTCCTAAAACATGGTTTAAACTGAAAAAAGCAGAAAATTTAGAAGTTCTATATTAAATTAGAAAACTTCGATATATTGATTTGTTATATTATAATGTTTTTGAATAAATTTTTATGATGTTTTACGACGTAAATAAACAAAATTCGACAATATATTTAGTTAAAATAAAAATGGAAATCGTATGTATATAACAGAACCTCTGTTGTGTTTTATGTCTCTAATGACTGGATTTTACAAATTAATATAACAAAAAAAAATAAAGTTTAAAGAATATATATTATAAATAAAAAAAAAGATAAACTAAAACAAAACCACTTAATAAAAAAGTAAGTGATAAAGAATAAGAACATGGAGATTCGTACCCACCCTTATAAAAAGTGAATAAATGAAGAGTTAAAACAGTGGGTGATATAAAGCAGAAGTTAAAGTCTGGAGTATCATCCGCAAGTTAAAAATCTGATGCCATTTAAGCGACCATTTTAAAGTTAATTAATTGGGCATAAATCCACATCCGCCCAACCAGTAAAACAGAAAGAAATATGAGAGCGAGTAAAAAGCAGTAAAGGACAATTTTACCTAGATTCATATAACTAAATCCCCATAGGTGTTAGGTTAACACCATCTTGGTAGACCTGGCATGTTATATCTATTATATTTCTGATTTATACTGCGTTTAATAGGTATTAAGGAATGTGATGTTAATGAAAATACTCTCGGGTGATAAGAGCTGTCATCATACAGTCATATGCAGAGTAAGTCCAGTGAGTAAAGCAGAGAGTTAAAAGAGTAAAGCAGAGAGTTAAAGAGTAAAGCAGTTTAAAACAAAAGGCATATACCTAAAGGTCTACAGATGCCTTCACGGATTTGCTCTTACCATCCCGTTCAACATAGCCACACGCATCTATTGAGTTTACTTTATTTTTACGTATAGCGATTTGAGACGGTAGTGAATTAATGGGAGTATAATTTCGTTTCTTTTCTCTCAATTAAAATTCGTAACGTCACACCATACATCGAGTAATTGTGGAGATAGGTATTGAGAGTGGAATGTCACAGGCGTCACTCGTTTTAATTATTTGAAATTTAAAATTACCCGAATTCTTGCAATCACCAAATTAACAATGTTGAATATAGTTTCCCTTTACTCCACCCTTGACTCAATTTTTTTAAATAAAATGTTTACAACTTAATATAACCACCAAAGCGCACAATCCTGTTTGTGTTTTATTCTTACATCTTACAAATTAAATTAACCAAAAATAAAAAATAAGATAACAATAAATTAAAAATAATAAAACAAAAATAAAATATATAAAAGAAAATAGCTCTTTGGGTAATGAAACTAAAATTACCTATGGTTTTTAAAAACTCTAGTTTTAAAATGACAGATCCTAGTTTTAAAGCAAGGTTACTAAAGAGCAGATTAAGGGTAGATATAAAGCACGAAGATGAAAACAGGATGAGTATACGCAGATATTCACAAAGCGGAGATAAAGCCAGAGAAGATTTTTATTTGAAAGAAAGACAAGATAAGCTCCTCAAACCGTCGGAGGGAGTAAAGCAGTTAAACAAAAGCAATACTTCAAAATCCCATAGAGTGTTTTATTTCGCTTAATATTACCACCGTCTTTATTTTTTGAATAATTTAACCTTCAGGAGGTGACATAATTATAAAATTTATTAAATTGGTAAAATGATTACTCTAGTGAGGTGATGAGTTAAAAGCAGTAAAGCGAGCATCGAAGGCTCGAGCAAGCAGTAAAAGCAGGAGAGTTTTTAAAGCTAAGCCCTATAAGTACTCGCAGAGTGGAGTTAATAGCTAGATATATGCTAAAATTGGCAATAACCTTATATATCCCTTAGAGTAGTTGTATATATATATACTGCGCTAAATAAGTCAAAAAGCAACATACTACTCTATGATTTTTCACGATAACATTTCATTACTGCTTAAGGTGTATGTAAAGTAATGTTTATTACTCATAAATTAAAAAAATAGATTCGTTAAGCGAAACTCACAGAACCCTGATATGTGTGTGAAACAATAAAAAAATTGAACAATATGACACATAGTATATTTGAAACGAAATTCATTATTTTACGGGCGTGTAAATGTGTTAATAGTAATTTTAACTTCTCTCAGGGAAAATTGGACCATTCTATTAATTTCGTTCTTCAGCCACTCATACAAGGGTAACAGTTGTTGCTCTACCTACGTAGAGTCCGCTACACGCGACGGCGGATTTTTGACTCGTCTAATGTGTGAGAAACGTGCTATATGCGTGTGCTTTCAGGCAAGCGCACCCGCGGCGGCTCCCCAAACCTATCTTTAATTTACTGGATGCATTATCTTTATGGTATAATATTGCGCCTAACAGTGAGACGACGTATGATGCGAGACTCATCTCCGGTTTTTAAACATATTGAAATCTCGCGGAACGGAGAAGTCTGCTTTTGACCCGATACAGTTGCCATGAACAGAGTATACGCGGGACCTCTCAGATACACAGAATTTTTGTTGGATCGCTTAGTCTCACTCTTGATCTCAATACTGTTGTACTCTACGGGTATTATTCAGCGAATATAAATAATTCTGTACAATCGCCCTATAACAGTTTGCTAATGGGAGCTTAATCCTACCTCAAAAACTAACTCGTAGTAGGAACATTCTAAGCAATGTAATGTAACCATTCGATTACCGTGCTATATCCTTATTACCATATTGAATTAGGCGGGAATTATTAGATCAACCGACACATCGATTGCAGGGTCTATTATTCTGAGGGCATACAAGCGTGAGCTAGAAGAATGCGTGCCCTTTTTGAAAAATTTACCCAGAATAGTGCATCTTCAATTGGCTCTACTTGATGCTGGCCACTCACTTGGCACTATGTGGCACTCACTTGGACCTCATTGGCACTGTTCGTTGGGCCACTACATTGGCACATGTCACTCTAGGACCATTCATCAGCGTTGGCATCTGCAATTCCCTATGCCAACTATCATGACTTATATGAAGGACTCAATCACTCAATTCCCAATGCTTTTTCACAGGCCAACACTTTAATTTACGATTAATTTGTACGCAAATCAACTCCCTGGATATCTTCACTTACTGCCGGTAAGAGCTTGTGTAGACGAGACACAGAGTCTCCAGATCGCCACTAACAGATATAGATTTGAGCGTAAGTAGACAGTAATTTAGTCTAAATAGTTGCAATCCTGATATCTGCTACTGCTGGATCTTATGCGAGCGCTTATGGTCGCATGGTACTAGATAAATACTTCCAGAGTATCGCTCTATAGAAGGAAATAAGGAGAGACCGTTCTCAGTGATGATGTAGGCCTAGAGTTTTAGTAGCAAGTGTTTGGACATTACCGTCGCTTGTCGCTGCGGATGTTTGTGGTATGAGAAGAGTCGTCTCAGTGATCAGCTTCGCGGTGGAGAGGCATAAGTGTGTAGCAGAAGCACTCGTAAGGTGAAGTCTGTATTGCGTGATTATTATGAGGACTAGTGTAGGTGTACGAGTGAAGAAAAGCTAGGTGTGATGAACGGCGGCTAGTGTACTCGCCCTGGGGTAGGATGAGGACTAGAAATTTTTAGGCGTATGTCTGCCGCATGCAAGTGAGAGCTTCATGTTTCCTGGTGTGGGATAGAAGAGTTTGGGAAGGCTGTACGGAGCTTTGTGGAGGCGGTTTGGATAGTCAGGCTAGTAGCCAGTGTCTCCCCGCGTATGTTTTTACGAGACGTCCAGGTGGACAAGTGCTGGATGGTGGTGTTGTAGACTAAGGTTACAAGCATGAAAGAGATGAATGTTCGTATGTGTATAGTTCGCCTCAGGTCCTGCCAAGTTTAGGTGAGTTATGGAGTGTTAGTAATCCCATGTAGTAGTGACTAGATTCTTTTTTGATGTGAATAGTGTATAATAATGGGTCTCGCTGCTGAATTGATTTAGATGGTGTGTAGTGCGCTGCCGCCGCCGCGTGTGTAGATGTTAGCCGATAACTATCCTATCAAAATAGGCCTTAAGTCTCCCTAATAGTGGCGGTGTATACTGTATTTATTCCATTATATTTTTTATCATTAAAATATTAAAGCCGTGTGGAATCATTAAATATAAATTGTTAACACATTGGTACTGAGTTACATAAAAAAAATTTTTAGTGGTGGGCTTGAACGTATTATATGATAAGTTAGTGTAGCTGGCCTTATGTATAAAGGCCTGGTCTAAATAACAGAATAACGGTTAGCATATCTACGTGCAGATCTCCTGCTTGTCGCAAATTCTCCCTCTCTCTCGCTTTTAAGGGTTGTTTTTTGCTCTCTATATTTAATATCTTGTTTGTTTCTCTTATTAAATATATTTTTGTTTTCGAGATATAGTAGCCTAAATAATTAGGTGGTGCCATATACCACCAAAGAAAAATTATATCGACTTTAGGCCAAAAATACAATAGATATGCGCAATGGTTATATAGACCTAAAACGCGTGTTTGGATGATTCTCTCGATAGAGAAAAAAGAGATTTAGTACAAAAAAGTGACCACAAAAAAGTGAGGCAAAAAGGTACTATAGTACAGTTTGGTAAAAATTCCAGGAGAGACTCTCAAGATTTAGAACATGGTCTGCGGTCAGTATGATCATAGATTGCACACAGGGTATATCGTCTCTATATGGGATGTGCTTGCAAGCGCTGCACCTATCCTTGCGTCGCGGAGTCAAAACGAGCAGGGAACCGCGGGTCCATGGGCAGGCCAGGTAGCTTCCGTCCAGAGCCGCGTGATCCCCTCTCGGATGAACTATATCTCCGGCGCCGGGGTGCGCCTGCGGTAGCATAGTCGTATCAGCATTGCGCCCGTTTTATCGCGGTGGAATTTAGCCCTGGCTATGGCTCAGCGCTTTAGGCTGGCGTGCAGCCCTAACGCTATCGGACCAGGAGCCTTGATGACGCTACCTTCTTGCTTATTTGTAGGGAGTCTCTATATTAACCCCTCTTTAGGGAACTAGTTTTTTGCGCTTTATTAAATAACATATATATATATTATAATAGACATCAATAATTTTCATACATAAATATAATTTATATAACTATTGACATCGCATCGAAGCCAGCTACATGGAGCATTCTGCCTACACTTATACTCACTTCTCCTTCTTCTGATTCTTCTTCCTTCCTCCTTTCCTCCTCATTCTTCCTTTCTTCTTTTCTTTCTTTCTCTGTTGTGCATTCCATGTGTATTTCTTCTTCTTTTTCAAAGGAGGACCCCCCTCCGTGGGGTCCCTGTGAACCCTTGATAAACTCGAAACCCAACTCATCGGATCATCCGTTCTCTCGAAATCCTATACTCCAAACTACCAAATAGTTTCAATAGCTTCTTAGTATCTTTTTTAATATTTTTTAATTGTGATAGGTATAGCGTCCCTCACCCTTCCATAGGGTATATAGAGGATGCAGTTATAGTGATAATAACTGCGTAACGTTCGTCTCCGAAAGGACCGTAATGCCGATACGCTGTACATCTTTCCAGTATTACGAGCCCAACTCATCCAATTTACTCCAATAATACGTTTAAAGCCTAACATGTTTTCAGAATGAATTTACCTTGGCGCTATAGAGGGGCACACCCCCCTTAGTAGGTGTACCTACGAGCAACCAAAATCATCATCGTGTTCTCAAGCTTATCACCTTTCATAGAAATATATATTACCAAGTTTGAAAAAACGATACGTTTAAACTCTAAACCCAGGTAGATACTATAATCACACTCAGAACCGGATGCGTGTAAGAGAAGTGAAAACCTCTCAGGTTTGGAATCCTCAAATAAGATCTCTCTGTTAGAGTGTTCTCTTGTTTAATAAAAACTCTCTCTGAATCCCTTACAGGGGATTTACGATTTTTTGACTCAGATGCTTTCCTTCGGATAAAATACGAATCTTCTGAATCGTAATAATATAATAATAATTAAATAATGTTAGCCTAAAATATTTATGCACACGCGCTCTCAGTCTGTGTCTGTCTGGATCAAAAACAGACTCATCTCATATGAGTCTGTTTATTGACCTCACATATATGGTCGGTCAGCCCAACGCTGCGTTTAAGGCCCTAAACGCACCCACGCAGATTACATAGACCAACAAAGGCGTAAGCGGCTAAATAATCTGAGTTATTCCAACCCTCGGGTAGGTGACTCAACCCTCTATTATACATCCTACAGAACTTGAAAAATTTACACGGATTCGAGCTTAACCCTTATATAGCATTATATTCCCAAGTTTAAAGCAAATAATTCTACTATATTTCACTTATTCTATCCCTCGGAGGAAATCAGAGGGTTGGGGGTGCTCCATAGTCAAAACCGGCGGACCATCACTACTGGATGTGAGCGAGAGGTAGCTCACTTTGGATAACATACTTTGGAAGAAGGTAGCGAGTGACTGCATGGTACTATTCCATTATGTAACAAAAGTTTTATGTTATAAAAAATATGATGAAAAAGCTTCATATCTGAATTACAATTTTTTACATTACATGTAAGACTATAAACAAAAATATCCTAACATGTGCTTTGGAATGTTTCTTACGATAAGAATCCACCATAATTATTATTTGTAACTTAATATTGATACTTATTGATACTAGTATAATATTTAACAAGTATACTTTAGTATAACTTATATATGTGATGCTTTATATATATTATATATAGGTACTTTGTGCAATTATATATATAAGGTACTTATATTGGCATTATTATATATATAATATAATAGTATAAGTGATATATATATAATATTACTTTGGCTAGATATATTATTTTTTATTTTCTTTTTATACTATATATTATTTTATATTATCATTTTCTTAACTTTATATTATATTAACATCATTCTGTGTAGCACCGGTGATCCTCGTAATATCGTACCTGTACTTGCTAAATCGTATTTTATAATGTTAACCTCCATTTCAGGATCAGTTTTCATGTTTATTAGGAGAACATTTAATATGTTTCACTTCCTCTACAGATATTAAAATCAGGTGTCTGTTTAATAATTCTTTTCATTATTTGACCAACGTGATCGATTATCTTTCCATTAATAGACCAGAAGAACATTTTATAATGTACAGCTTTCTTTATTTCATTATTCCAAATTATATTCATTTACATTTTATTGATCAAAAAAAAGCTGATAGAGATATAATTTTACCGCTCTCACCAAATTATAAATTAATGGATTAACCTAGTCTCATATATTTAGTTACTATTAATATTATTAAAATTTAGGATAAAGAAATTGATAATATAAAAAAAAATTTTAATTATACCCTATGTCCGTCATTCATGTGCGTATGTAAAAAAAAAAATAAGTTCATATATAGTGATTTTTATAATTTTAAAATTTTTTTGATTCAATAAAAAATATTTTATTAATAGATTTTGAATTAAATTTATATGTCCAATGCTTCAAATATATTAACAATCATGATTGCTAAGTAAGTCAAACAAGTTTTCGTATATCTTTCCTTAGACAAAGAAACCTTTTTGAACTTTCTTTAAATAGTAGATGGTGAGTTAGAATAAAGTTAGATAATAAAATTTACCATTTCTCCCATTTATCATAATGAAGCAACAAATAATATGATATTTCTTGTTGTAATAAATGGTATGTATAACACCGCCCCTAATCAACATTTGTGATAAAATAATATTATACATCCATTTTATAACATTTAACAGGAATCATTATTGTTCCAATTATAAGTTCTATATAATACCTTACTAACACTAAATATCTACTGCACTTATTAGATATCTGCTGAAAACTTTATTATATTATCTCTTACTTTATTCTTTACTTTAGAATCTCTTTTATCCCTTGTGTCTCTCCTCAGTGATGTTATATTATCATACAACAAAGGTATCAACTAATCAACCGACAGTTAATTATTATTTTAGTTATTATTTTATAATTATATTATATATATATATTTAATTATTTATATATAATATTTATATTTATTATTATTATTATTTAATAATATTATATTATATTATTATTTATTATTAATTATTTTATTTAATTTATAATAATTATTATTATTTTATTATTTATATTATTATTATATTTATTTATTATATTAATATTTATTTATTTATTTATTATTAAATGTATATTATTATATTATTAATTTTATTTTTATATTTTTTTTATTTATATTATTATATATTTTATTTTTATATTATTTTTATTATTTTTATTATTTATTTATTTTTATTATTATTATTATTATTATTATGTATATATTTAATATTTATTTATATTATTATTATTATTTAATTAATTATTTATTATATTATTATTTATTATTAATATTATTGTAAATAATATTTATTTTATATATTAATATATTTATTACACTAACCCCTTTCTACGCGTGACTTTTGTACATATAAAAGAAAAGTGTAGAGTTAGTCTTATGTTGTTATGTCATCTGATCTCGGGTTTGTTTTCTTAATATTTAATATTTTATATAAATATTTATAAAACTATATATACGGAACCTTGAAAATTTATAATACGTAATATATTTTCCCAAAATACGACCTCGAGTAAGTGTTGGTAAAATTACCTAGGGTTTAATAATAAAACACATTCATTAATCAGAGTATCTAAAAAAAAAGCCACATCTTTTTACCTTATTATTGACCTTATGCCGCGGAGCGACTCATTTTTTATGAATAGGTTGTAATAGTTGACACCGGGCCGCAGTGTATAAAAGTATCGTGTGTACTTATAAAGATAAAATATCTGACCGCTTTAGATGTTAAACAATGTTATATCCTCGGTATTCTTTCTAATCTAACATCCGAATAGGATCCCGAGTTGAATTCAAAATACCGCCTCGGATGTGGTTAGTTAGAGAAGCACCCTATGAACTTATATCAAAGAATAATGCGAAATAGACCCATCCAATTTACGCAGCCTAATTAGACCCTCCCTTATTGTTAAATACATTATTTATATCCTTATAAGATCCTGGTGATAACTAACAGTCCGTGACTCTATGAATATATATCCATCCTTACTCTAACTTTTCGATTATTATGCATATGTCACGGAGTGGATCGCGCCTCAAGGTTAGCAACCTCACACAGAAAAATGAGTCCCATCTTCGCCCCAATTGAGGGTTTCCGAACATGCCCTTATACTGGCTCATCAGCCCGATGCATTTGCCATTGGCGTTGCACAACCATACAACAGACCCTCAACTAAAACTCTCGGTGGTAAAAATATTGGTAGTTGCCTTATTGGATTGAGGAGGATAGCACTTTCTCCTCTCTCCCACCTGCTTTCAACTCACAATTTTTCAACTCCATACCACAGAAACAATATACAATAGTGTGCATTGACTACCATTCCTAATATCCAGATTCTTTTCTTCTAAATATCAATGTGAATCTCTCTCTACCACACAGGATACAGAGATGTTTATGTGCCTAATACCTCACTCTCCCACTGGATAATTATTACAATATTTCCCACTTAAGACACAAAACGTCGTTTTGAATTAATCTATTCTGCTATTCTTTTTGCCACATGACAGCTAAATACTACAATCATAAGCAAATTTATTATCTCCTCTAGTTTCTGTATATAATTATCTTGATTTCTTCTCTCATTTTATTCCAACTTTTTTGGTTCTACAATAGCCAGATAATTTGCATAACAACTCTGTCTTTGTACATTTTTTTAAACTCCGATACAACACTATCATATAACTTCAAAATGTTTGAGTTTTCAAAATTATCCTGTTCTCACACTAATATCCTTAACACGTACCCATATAACTGATTTTATCGGAGTTCCCAATTCTAGAACCACATTTCGTTATCTTTTTAGTAATACCTCTTAATAAGTCTCCTTCTTCTTTTTAATATACACAGACACAAATGTGAGTCTCTCAAAATACCTACTATCAAGAAAAAAATTAACTATTACCGCGATGTTGTAAAACACCACATTTTTTCGGGATCTCTTATTATCACCCTTACTTCTAATCCTTCTATCAAATCCTATACAACTTGCTTAAGACACTAGCGCACTCAAGGACTTAGTTCTCTCCTTGCTGCGATGACAACCAAATCATTTATACCATACCAAAGGATATTTTAATTATGCAACAGCCTCCTTTCCTAATATATATGCAATTAGGCAATATAAATCTTTAACTCTACTATTTAACATACTCTATAGGGATACGATCATATCTACATTCCTCTTAATTTTGATTACCTAACCAGAGAAGACATTATATATATATATCCTAATAGGTTATATTATAAATAACTCAAGTCACATATGTTCCAGATTGCTATCACACAATACTAGCATAACTTCACACCTTGTAATTAGGATTATTATGTTATGTAGTTATGAGTTAGAGAATATTTGAAGATAGTATACACTATACATTTACTTTATTTCAAACTTAATTTTGTTGAGACTTTTACATCAATCATCAAACTCCAAAATCTTTATCTATCCCACATTTATCACGCTCAAACTCTCTTTCAGATTCTCCCTTTACAAATAATACATATATATTATTATATATACTGTATAAAATCTATATATTATTATTAAATATATTAATATATATATATATAATAGTAATATAAAGTATTAATAAATAATAAATTATATATAACTATATATAATATATAAATATATACTATAAATATAATATAAATATAGTTTAATAACAGATAATATATTATATTAATTAAAGAATTAGATAATAAACAGTTAAATATATTAAAGATAATTAATAAATAATATTTATTATTTATATATTAAATATAAATATAGATATATTATAATATATATATTATATTAATATAAATAATATATTATAATTATATATATACATATTTATATATATATATATATAATATATATACATATAATTTAAATATTATATATATATTATATATATAATTATATATTATATATATATTAATAAGTGCTAGAGTAATTATAGTATATTGATATTCATTTTTATAAAGACGCATACATATAATGCGAATAACGTAAAAATGTTTATATGTATTATATTAATGTACGTGTGTGTGTATATTTATCTGTACGATAGTAATTTCCCTTTCAAATTTTTTAAAAGAAAAAGCGAGTTTTAAGTGATTCTCTAAACCTGGCTATTACCCAACAAAGTTAATAACACTTTTTTTAATATAATAGATAGGATTAATAAGATAGGTAAGATGTATTGAGATAAGTATTATATTATGATATATATAATAATAGTTATATATATTATATATATATAATATATATATAATATATTAGTGATTAATTAGTGAGAGTTTAATTTGAGTGTTTAGCGGGATGATTCCGCTCATTTTTTTCTGGAAGTCCAACGATCACACACGACTATCTAATTTTTTTGTTGAAGAGTGAGGTTTGATTAGGTCAGATTAAGTGTTGGGCGATCATCCTTGAAATTATGAAGGAATGAACGTGCTGGTGGGTGTACTAACCATAGTATATTCCTATAATATATAAATTGTTATAATAATATATATATAATAAGTATATAAATATATAGTTTCTTAGTTATATATTATTAGATTATAGTTATGGTTATATATATTTCACTTTTTTGCACCCGGTCTGAAGCCTGTGTTGTATCAGATAATCTGTTATCCATTGAAATGAAAACAAATTTATAATTAAATGTAAAAGGGTTATTTTCTCAATAAGGATGTACATGGGAATAAGCACTCATGATGGAGGATGTGGAGGGACATGTAATGAGATTTCAAAAACCTGCAATGACACTGAAAACTTGATATCGATAATGACGTGTAATTGTGGGAACTTATGTAGTAGCATACTTTTCTAAATCTCCGCTCAGAATCAGAAAGAAACGAAATTTCTTGAATAACTTTCTCTCAGAGGCGTTTAAAATTAATTAATGATAATATGAACTATTTTGTGATGTATATTAAAATGTGGTGAAATACCCTATGAAAGTCAACGCACCGCAGCAAATGAAAAAGCCACAAAGATCCCAGGAAACAGGACACGCAATAGTACCATCTTGTTTATTCAATGTGCATGAATCATCTTATGGTTTGTACTGTACATGGTATTTGCTTGATTCTTTAGCTTTTTTCGTGAGCGAGCGATTTATAGATTCTTGTTCAGAGGTCAAGAATAGACACTATTTCATGAGTCGGCGTGTATAATAAAGAATCATACCAACAAGCTGACAAACTCATGATGGAATCGATTAAAGAAAGATTTCATTATGCTTTGGTTTGAAGATTTCAACAATCTTGCATGGATAAGTACGATCCAAGGTGAAAGCTTCTTAAAGCATGGCTCCTGTTCACGTGAGTAGTGTATAGACTATGAGCGAATAGCGTTTATTGTCAGTATTTGATTGCAGTTATTCATTAATTAATAGACGAAAAAGAGAAGTGCAAACTTCTTACACCTGATAGATGGCGGTTCATAAGCTATGTTGTGTTGATGAAGCAACATGTGGGAGAATTATTAATTTCAATTCATCGTCGAGGTATATATAACTTTATTCAAGTGGTATGGTAGGGTCCTGTGCGGAAACGTATAGGTTGGCAGTGAGTCGCATATAATACGTGAGGTTATTTGGTAACACGCTTATGTGCTGAGCATTAACCTGAGTTGAAAGTTATGTGGTTAATATGGATATATATATATATGAAACTACTTAAGGTATTAAATGATATTTGTAGGAATCAATTGATTAATTATACTGATAATATATATATTTACGTGTATTATAAATATATATATATGATAAGGTGACAAGTGAGTATAGATATATAGTATATAGATAGTTATATTATTATATAGTAGTAAATGATATTGAGAGTAATATAATTGATATATATGAAATGAGATAGTGAAGGATTATTCACTAGCCTATATATGTAATTAGTAAGGATTAGTGATATATATTTAGGTTATTTGTATGTGCAATAGCGTAATTCTAATTTTAAGAGTGATAGTAGTTTATGTACATGAATATATAGTATATAAGTATGAAACCTTTTCGTTTTCTGAGTATTGATAGAGTATAAATAACTACTACTCGTATATCTATCGTGGTGGGTAATATTTATATATAATATATATATTATAATAGAATATAATAAATTTATATTTAAATGTTATGCACTTGCTGGTTTCCCTTCTCCCGCTGTATTTGGACTGCTCTTATGAATTCTCTCCAACCTGGCATGATGGCGAGATTTAGCAGCACCAGAGGGCGGATGTGTTACTCCGTTCCTCTTCAGTTTAATAAAGATACTTATTTAGAAGACTATATAGTATTATTGTGATATATAATATATATAACGTATAAATATATATATATACCGATTTATATAGGTAAATATAATATGTGTTGAGTGTAGTGTGTTGATGAGGTTTGTGTATTGGATGTTGGTTCTTAGGTGTGTGTATGTATGTGACTAAACTTGGTAGAGAGTGAGTATCAATTTAGAAGGAAAGACGTGACCCGACAGACCTCTCCAAAGAATATTATTGGTATAGAAGTTTCAATAAATAAGAGAACTCAATATCCAAGCATATAAATATTGTAAGACTTTGTTCCCCCTCCCCCCCCTCCAGAGATTAGATTCTCAACGCAAAGTATTTAATAACAAGCGAAATAATAACTACGAATTTCATTGTGGCAGAAAAAATCAAGAAATGAGTTTTCAGTTGCTGACAAACCTCATATTAATAAATTTAATTATTATATTTTTGTTTTTTAAGAACTGGTGTACGGTATATAGAGTGTACCCAAAAAACCCATGCTCCAGAAATAGGGGCAACATAGCAGATATGCTAAGCCTTATTTCTTCTTCCGATCTGAACTTATCTGTATTTTATTGCCTCAGCCATAATATTACTATGTAGTGATGTCTGATGATCTGTCACTAATCCTGTTTGTCTATGAGATTAATGCGTACTAGAACTAATAGGAATTGACGTTTTCGGAACTGAAATTAAACAGAAAGAACCGGGTGAGTCAGTAAACATTAATAAAAATTGGCGTATCTCTAGAGTTATCTCCTTAAGCGGACGGCATAGAAATTCTTAGATCATCTGTTGCATATCATTTTTAATTACAAATAGTGAATTCCACACCGTTATACTAGGCAAATCTCCCCGGACGGAGTGGAGAGCGTTTTTTAGCTACGATGCTAAAGGGAATTATATTATACTTAAGCTGTATTATATAATAGTAAGGTAGCTAGCTATGGGTTAACTATTACTATAATAATATATATAGAGGTGATATGTTATAGCTAATAACATTATCTATTAGATAATGTTATATATATATTATTAGTTTATAAGTATGATCACAAAGTATTTATAATGTTATGTTAATGGTATATTAATAGTAGAATTAGCTATATAATATAATTACATATGTGTTCAGATTATATAATGGATACAATATTACTTATTAAGTTATAGGCCGTGTTAGAGTGTGAAATAAATATTGAATAATTAAGATAAAATGAGTGAAATAATGAACGTATTTTAGACTCATATAGATATTAAAGTTTATATTATGATAGTGTAGTGTATATAACTATGAGTAATTGATATATAGTATATATATAGGTAATATATATAATATGAATATATATATATATTATATATATATTATAATAGTATATATATATATATATATATATATATTATATAAATCCAAATTAGACAATAGTGTGAAAATTGTGTTTCGCATACAACAAAAGCTGCTATATTTAATTCAAATAGCCTGCGCATAGGAAACGCGGTCAGAGGCTTTAAGGGTGTTCCAAGCCTTTAGCACCAAATGCTGTATTCTCTCTCCAATATCCAAGCACACAGATCGAGTTATAGATAATAGAAGTGTTTAAAGCCTAAAGAGATACGTTTTAGGATGACAAACCGATGCTGATTAATTATTTTATAAAATAATAAAGTCATTTAGCATAATCAATCACAATTGAAATGGATAACTGACTACCTGAGATGTACTAGAAAAATATGATATAACGAGATTCAGAGTATAAAATATGAATATAAACATAGTATAAATAAATAAATAATAGTATTAATTTGGCAAGCTATAGTGGCTTGTTTGGATAATTAATGCAACTCCGAGACATGATAGTATGTAATATATAAGTTAGGTATAATATTGATTTGTATGTCATAGAAGAATATAAGGATTAATGCCCCTGGTTATATTAAATAAGAGAGTAAAATGTTTATAGTATGTGTATTTATTGGACATATTGAAAGCTAGATAGAGATATTGTAACTCATGTTGTTGTTAATTGCGACGATGGAAGTAAAGTCTGCCAGAGAACTGTTAAATATATGATGGGTGTGGTATCTGGTAAATGGATATTGTCTGATAAATGTAAGCTTTATTATGGATAAATGTAATATTTTATCCTTTATAATTCTTGATAATGTAAATTAGTTAACTTAATATTTAAGAGACTATTTTTCGATAGGGTTAGATGCGTGTCTTACAGTGGGTGGTCCTGTTAATCCCTTAGACTTTGAAGTTGAAGGACCAAAAAGTAATCCAAGTTGTTTAGCGCCCAGCAAAGGAAGAATCAACTCTGCTAAGATGGTATGCAAATTGTGTTCCAGTACGGTAAAATCTTTGACTAAACCATAACCATTAGTGATTATAGGATAATATAAAATTGTGAGAGACGAGGGATGCTAGGTTTTAAGTCAGTGAGGTTGGGGAAATCTTTGGTGATGAGTTTAAGATGTTGGTTAAACTAATGTGAGAGTTGTTGAGAGATTTTGTTGGAAGGGTGTGTAATGTTATCAAAGAAGGAAGATCGTTATGCATTTAGAGGATATAGTCAGTCCTTGTGTTCCAAAAATTACTAAATTCTTGTCCCTTAATTGATTTGTAGTGACGACAAAATTTATAGATTAGTCGACTGAGAGAAGTTAAATGGCAGCTGAAGGAATATTTCTTCGGGTTGTCGATCTAAGTTTTGAGTTGAATTGTTGAAATACCATCAATCGATCATAAAGAAAATCCTTTATAAAGTCGTGGTGTGGTAGTTGACTTTGAAGGTGCGCTCCTTTTCCATAAAGTTCAAAATCGGAGCAAAATTGAAAAGTAATGGGTTGCATGCTGGAGAGAAAAGATGATCCATAACCAGAATAAATTTCTTCTTCGTCGTCATTGGTAAGGATCAGTCTGATAAATTGATGGATTCTAATTCTTCAGAGGAGTTAATTACCCATGGACTATTATAATAAATGAATAGCTTATGTGTTTGAATTTAGTCTTCCATTCACTGCGTCGGACAGAGGATTTCCAGCACAGATCGAAAGCTAACGCCCTTCACAATCAGAGAAGACTGTCTCTTATAATAATATATATGTAATAATCATTGTGTTTTAAAATTACTTCAGGCCTCCTATTATTATTCGTATATATATATATTATATATAAAGTATATATATATATATATATATATATATATATATATTATATATATATACTATATATAGTATATATGTATATATATATTCCAGAGGAGAAAGAGAAGAGAGAAGAAGAGAGGAGAAGAGAGAGAGAAGAGAGAGAGAGAGAGAGACGAGATTGAGAGATGAGAACCGAGGAGAGAGAAAGATATTAGAGAAAGAGAGATGATGGAGATGGAGAGAGAAGAAGAGGAGGATGGAAGAGACGAGAGATTTACAATTTTGATTAAAAAAATATTTGGTAAATAGTTCTAGAAGAAAAAATATTTTTAAAGGAAGAACGCGATTATTATATATTATTATTATATTATTATTATTATTATTGATTTTATTTTTAGGATATTATTATTATTTAGATTGATTTTATTATTATTCTTATTATTATTTTTATTGATTATTATTATATTATATTATTATTGTATTATTATGATGGGTTATTTTATTAGGAATTTCAACATAAGTGTTTGATTTTATAAAAGTTTTTGATTTTATTTTCACTCAGTGTTTAAACCATTTTTATTTCTGTACGATAATTTGGTAATTTTCCCTTTAAATAATTCTTTGAAAATATAAAGACAGGAGCAAGAAGAAGAAGATATAGTTTATCTAGATTTCCAGACAGGCGTTTCGGTAGATCTCTTATATCTTGGACATCTTGTAGAAAATTTATTATTTGTAAGCGACATGAGCCTTGAAATGAATATAAATAAATTAAAATAGCAACTGATATTGGAGTTGACAAGATGAACTACCATTCAAAATTTTCTATGTTAAATGTCCTGGTCGGTCTGCGTGTATTTTGATGATAGAAAGGCTTCGCAAGTTTTTAAGTTTCTGGAACTTTACACGAATGTATTCGTACTATGAGTATTTAATAGCCTGATGTCATGTTTAGAATAGTTACTAATTGCTTTTTGATTGACCATGTTGCCGTGACTGTTGGAAATGTTCAAAGGACTTGCTGGGGGACTTCGCGCATGCTGATTATGGCCCTGCTTCCGAACAAACCTATTGGTCGTGTCGTGTAACCAATATATTGTTCGATCGTTACACGTCCTGACTCAGGGCAATTAAATTGGTACACAACGTGATGGTTGTCGGTCAAAGCATCTCTTGTGCTTTAATTAAGGAAGATGACAGTAGTTTGGAACTGATTAGGTATAGTCTGACTTTAATTTTTGAGGGTTCTTTAGTTTTGAGGGTGGTGAGAATTCAAAATATTACGAAGCACTTCTCTTCCTTATTGAGTCTATATAGCATTAGAAGTTTTGAAGAAAAAATTTATCCGAATTTTGTCTGAATTATTTTTACTTTCTTTATATATAATTTTTGTAAAGGTTTATTAATTTAAATTTTCACGATACCATAATAGTTGTGGATGATCACAGTTAGATTAAATGTTTACTTAATGCAACGACTGGCAAAAATTTTCTTTCATCAAGTAAGTTTTCCAAGTTGAAACATAGTTGTATGTGCTTGGTAAACTAAGTTTTGACAGATAGATTCTTCTGTCCCTTGTATAATAGTCGGTTGAATAGTGATCCATGAGTCATATATACAGACATTATACAGTCGGCTATAACATGATATGCCTGTTATAGATACATAGCCGTCAGAATTAAAGTACTGATTTTGCCAATAAGTATGAAAAGTCCTAATATAAATAGAGTGTTCGTATGCTATATTTTAAGCAGTTGGACAAAACTACTCTGAATTTCTATTGATGATACTCTTTTACCATTTATAAACAACACTTTATTTTTAATATGAAATTCTTAAAAATAAAAACAAATAAAAATCATCATAAGATTTCTTCTCATTTTTGAAAGAAATATTAAAATTTAAATTTAATTTACTCTTGCAATAAAAAAAAAAGAAAGTAATACAAACTCTTTTTGCAAATAATATAGTTTAACTTAAAAGAAACATTATTACGCTTGGTTCAATAATTTATAATGTTTCTAAATCAACCTATTTCAAGTCGTGATTATACCCAAAATAGGATTGGGCTCAGCAGCAGGATTTCTGAAAAACATAGTGTTCAAAATTTAGGTTTTCAAATATACATACATACATATATATATATATATATATATATATATATTAAATTTAAATTAAATATATATAATTCTATATGTCTTTATAAATTATATTTAAATATATTTATGTATGTTATAAAGTATATAATATATTATATATTAATAAATTTGTATATGATTTTATATTATAATAAAATATATAATATTATAATATATATATATGATATATATATATATATATTATATATATATATATATATATATATATAATATATATATATATATATATAATATATTAAACTTAAATTAAAATTAAAATTAAAAGTAACGGAGGAAAATATTTTATGTTCCTTTCCTCAAATTATATTTACTGTATAATATAATATATAATATATATATATTATATATTATATATATATATATATATATATATATATTATATATAATACTATATATATATAATAATATTATAGTATATACATATTTAGTCAGTGGCGACTCTAGTAAACTTTTTATCACTCGTGCTCTTCTCTCTCTCTCTCTCCCTCTCTCTCCTCTCTCTCGTACTCTCTCTCTCTATTATATATAATTTTTATTTATATTAAATTATATATATATATAAGATATACATAATATATATATAATATTGATATATTTATAATAGTATAATAATATATAATATTATTTATATATATTATATATATATATATATATATATATATATATATATATATATATATATATATATATATATATATATATATATATATATATATATATATATATATATATATATATTATTTACTGAGTTCCGTTTGATTAAATATTTTATATGTAAATGTTTTCTATTGTATACTTCACGTTAAGATTTTGTCTACAAAAATCTCAGTTATATTAGGATCTTTTCTAATTTTTATTAAAATTATTTTAGGAAATATTATTAAATTTTTATGCCTTTTATAAAATAAATTTTTTTTACAATGTAATCTTTTTAATTATAGAATTGGAAGAAAACGATAAAATTTTATTTATAAAAAAAAATATTTTCCAAAACATACAGATTTTGTCTCTGATAAATTGCGTTTGGTGCCACAGATCAGCCTATTTTTATGTCGTTAAAAAGATTATTTGATACAGCATTCTT
>JABUQX010057269.1:27500-60000 GCA_015478945.1 Trachelipus rathkii | reverse complement strand
ATTTTTTTCTTTATTCAATTATCTTATTATCACCTAATTATGATAAGTAGATTTAATCTACAGTATAAGTTAAGTAAAGTTCATCAATATAGTTTTCAAATACTTTTATAAAGAATAACATAAATAGAAAGTTAATTAAAAACTATCGTCCAGATCAAGGGTGATTAAAGCTTGCTTTAGGAGGTTGTGTTTCTCGGGTGAAGCCTAGGTCTTGAGTACGCCTGTTTTCGCTATATCCTTGACCTTACTATAGATTGTCCTTGATAACAAAGAGACATATAAAACATGTTTGCGTGAGTATTCTGCGCTCTCTTTGAGTTAGAGGTCAAAAGTCGTATATGTAATAAAGAAGACTAAGCCAGATATAGTCACTAGATTAATAAATACCTAGATCTTGGTAAACTACTTTCAATTGAGGGCATATGAATTTAACACACGCAGAGCTATACTTAAATTAAAGCTGCAAGAGGAACAGTGTCGTGTACGTGCTGACGAGATGAGCGATAGGTCGTAGAGTGAGAGAATGTTTATATAAGATGATATACCCATAATACCAACAGTGCCATTCCTGCGTGTATCGAATAGTACGCGGTGTGAGTACGAGAGTGTTAAAAAACTGTAGCGTTCGTTATTTTTTACCACAGATGAAAGCGATAATGCTGTACTATAACGAATACTTTTTCCGATTACGAGAACACGGCAACGAAGTTACTTTTCTGTAACGATGCCAGCACTTGTGTGTTAATTAATTATATACTATATTATATATATAGGTGTGTGTATAATATAATATAGATAGATATAAATATTATATATTATATAATATATATATAATTATAGTTATTATAAGCTACTATATATATTATATATTGTTTATAGGGTTTCTTTGCAAGATTTATGTATTATTATTATTTTTTATTATGTATTTGTTTCTTTTATTATTGTATTTTTCCTGAATTATAATTATCTTATTTGAAAAGCATTTGTTATATTTGTTATAAATTAATGTGGTGATATAACTAAATGTTCGCTAGATACTCACGTATAGTGGTGATGGTGGCGATAATAAGGGTATATATTTTGATCTATATATAATGGGTGGGTTAGGTGTCATATTAGTTTATTATGACTATACGTTGTGTTATAAGTATGTATCAGTAGTGAAATAGCTAGTTACTATATATATACTAAATATGAGAGTTTAGCTGGTACATATTTAATTATAATGCATATTTACAATAATACAAATGGTCATATGAAAGGTCACCTCATCGAATTATGAAAAAAATCTTTTTATTTGTTATGTGAGAGATTTAGTTCATAAACTGCCATAAAAATAATGAGCACGGTATTAATAAGTTGTGATCATGATTTATGAATAGGACTCTCTAAAATCTACACGGAGTAAGATAATCCCTGACAACAGTATTTAGGAGTGTCTCGAGCAAGGAACCGACACAGAGTGTGAATTTAGAGTACTCGTAGATTAAAATATTGGGGAAAGGTGGTTCAAAAAAAAAGTAATATTAATATTTTATTGTAAATCTCTTAATTTGTAAAATATTTTTTGAAAAATTTCAGTTTATTTTTTACAAGATTGTTAGAATTGATTTCTAAGTTTTGTAGTGCTTTGTGCATTTGTAGTTGAGGTATAATGATGTATAAATTAAAAGTAAAGTTTCTGACCTAATATTTTTATGTAGGTGTAGTTAAGTTAAATAGATCGTATATAACTAGTACCTAGTTAAGAATGTGTTAGAGAAAATAATTAATAACGTGTTAGTTATAGAGTTCATTGAGTAACTAGTAGCCTAATGAAAAATAAGGAAGGAAATAGTGTTAGTATAATAATAAGTATTCAAAGTATTCAGCTAGTATAAGTTATATTATATAAATATAGTGGGACCCCAAGGTATAAATAGAGTAGAGATAAATAATAACAAATAAATAATCATAAGAAATGAGAAAGACAATCCAATGGTCCTACCTAACATATAAATAAATAATAAAGTATTTCTACACTAGGAAGAATAAAAACGGGATATTTAAACGTCAGACTCTAAATGGTAAATGAAGTTAAATGAGAGCAGGAAATGAGTAGATTTATTAAGAGGCGAGTATTAATATATAATATAAGTTGTGTATAAGTGAGGTTTATATTGTTCGTGGTCATTTATATTGCCAGTATATCGATATCAACTCTAAACATATAACGAGATGCATCTAATGATGGGTCTCCGTGCAGTATCTCATTGTATAAAGCTCATATAAGGGTGGACATTAAGCGGACGGTAAAATTTGGAGCTGTTTTTTCGTATCTTGTGTTCATGTTCTTTTTTCTACTTTCTATTTCGTGTAATTGCGCAACTCACTCCTCTCAATCCTAGGGGATAGAAGTATAATGCTGGAGTGATAAGCACGAGTTACCGGTAAAAGTAAACTTCGATTGCGCCGTGTTACATCGATAATCGGAAAAAGTAATTTCCGTTATTAAGGTAATTTCGTTATCATGTGTAAAAAATATTAACATAGTAAGCTAACTAGTTTATCCGTTATATATATACACCGTTACTATTGATCGCAGAAGAAATGGCAGCTGTTGGTATTGGGTATATCATTTTTTATACCTTCTCTCCTCAAGATGCACGTCTGCGTCGACGTAAGCTCTTTCTCTGAAACTTTACACTCCTTGTGTTTAAGTTTTAGGTTGTTTTAATTCATATGCCCCAACTTGATAAGAGTTTTAATGTTGGCTTTTAAATTTGAGTGACTGCTTGCGTGTCCCTTTATATATAACATCTTTGGCTCTACACAACACAGGAAATAGAACATTCAGCAATTTCTTTGCTTCAAGGAGAAAAAAGTCATCTATGTTAAGGTCAAGGATAAAACGAAACAGGGTTTGCTCAGACTGGCTTCACCGTCCAAGACCTGGACCTCTAAGCAAGCTTTAATCACCCCTTGATCTTGGACGGATATTTTTCAAATTAACTTTCTATTTATTTATTTCTTTATTAAAAGTGATTTGAATCTATATTGATGTATTATACTATAGATGAATCTATTTCATTAATTGGTGATAAATAAATTAATTCAGCAATTTGGAAAAATTGCCTAAAAAAATAAAATAAAATAAGATTAAAAATAAAAGTTTTTTGGTAAGTATTGTTTATATATATATATATATATTAATATAAATATATATGATATATATTATAATATTATATTATATTATGATATATTATATGTATATATATATATGTATGTTATAATAGTATATATATATATATATATTGTATGAAGCTAGTAGATATTAGAATCAGTTGAATTAATGTATTTTGATTTCTTTTTTGTCGTGCCATAGCTCAAATGAGTAACACCCCCCCCTCCTTGAAATAGGTCTGCCCGTGAGCGGGACAATGCTAAACTATATTATATATTAATATATATATATAATATATATTTTATTGTATATATAACTATATAATATATCATATGATAATATATATATATAGTATATAAGTATATATATATAAAGCGTATTGAAGTCTACAAAGATTCTGAGGCGGTAATCAATACATTCTATTTATGCTTATATGGTGTACAATATCTACTGTATATTAGGGTCATAGGAACGGTGTAATGAATCGTGCTCTAATGCAGATGGCATTTTTAAAAATATTACTTTTAATAAAAGAAACACTTATGAGTGAATTAAACATGAAAATTGACACTTTAAAAGCTAAAGTTTTTGTTTTTGTTTTTCAAAGTAGCAACCTCTCTATTAATTATACATCTTGACAATCCAAGCCTTTCATCTTATCTTCAGAGACGTCAATTGTAAAAGACAATATTGTTCAATAACTTACAAAGCCAACTAAAGATATTACTGCTGAACAGGAAGAGTCATCGAAAAAGCATTTGAGAACTAGCTCTAATGTCAAGAAAGAAAAAAATCGAATTTTACTATAACTGGAAAATGATGAAGAAACTTAAGACAAAAATAGTTATTAAATGGTGGATTTGTATTATAATGAAAACGAGCAGAGAGTAAAATAATCCACTTAAATTGTGGTAAATGAACGAAAAAATATATCCTACATTGAATAAATTCTCTTGGCGTTATCTGTGTTTGCCCAACGGTGTCCTGAGCGAACGCTTAGAGAGAGAGAAGAGAGAGAGAGGAGAGAGAGGAGAGAGAGAGACAGAGAGAGAGAGAGAGATTATATGAGAGAGAGAGACGAGAAATGAAGACAAGCAAAGAAAGTTCTAATGTATAAAATATCTCTATTAAAAGGATGAAATATTAAAGATGCTGTCCCATTAAACTAACAAGGGGTAAGACTCATTGCACTATGAGAGGCAGATATTAATGAGGGATACTCAAATTAGGGGAGTTAACCCATGCAATCCTCATTTTCTCTCTCCAAATGATGAGGATGCATGATAATTAAAGGTGAGATTATACCTCATTCCCCTCCTCCTCAGAATCGTAACATTAACGCTATAAACTACTCAAAAACAGCTCTTTCCGCACATCTCTATGCTCCATCATAGTTCAGTACTCATTTCATGAACACAATTTATATATGAATTTATGTGTATATACATGTATATCTATTTAATAGTTTGACACTTGCAGCTAAAAAATAAAAAGACTTATGGTACTATTGATTCCTAACGAGCAATTTGTCGCTAACGTTGAAATTCGGTAGAGGGACAGAATTGCTAGGCAAGGGACTAGAATTCTACCCCTAGTTCGGATCCTAGGTAGAAATTACCTAGAGCAGTTCCCCTCATATAATAAGGCAATGCTCGTAAGGGGGCGAACTTAAAAATTTGAAATCTGTACACTACCCACTTTTATTTAACCCATTTTTTAAATAGTTTGCAACTATTTTTCTGAGCTGTATTTACAGCTTGATCTTCTTGATCAAGAAGATCATTCTGTATTTACAGCATGATCATCTTGATCAACTTTTATATTTTATTGTCATTGGTAAATCCATGTCTTTTTCATAGGAAATAATTTCTTACAGATATTCGGAAATGATGTCCACAAACGAAGTATAAGCACGGAATGTTAAATAAGTCAGGAAAGAAATCAATTAGCATCAAACATAGAATCCATTTTTCAAATTTTAATGTTGAAAGAGCAAACTTGAACATCGATTTGGACTTCCTGTTGAAACCTTTAAAATATATTTTTTAATATGTTGGTATAACGATTTGCAGTGTTATGTCTGTATATTTTACGAAGAAAAGCAGTTTTAAAGATTAGACTGGATGAATTTTCTGCCTTCATCTCTGCATCTAATTCGTTTACGTTTTTTTCAGAATGTTTCACTTAAATTTTCTTGTCAATAGAGTTAAATACTTTGCAACTAGAGTTCTCAATGTACAGCTATGGATACAGCTCCTATCTCATAGGGCAGAAAGTTTTGGTACGGAGCAGCACTCTGTGCGTGTTTTTGGGGTTGATACGTTCTACATAAACAATCAATCTATCCGCTGGGGAATCGCAAGAACTCTTTATATAGTACTCATTTAAAGGACTTCCTTTCGCTACTTGAAGTAGTTCAGAAAGCATTTTGCATTTCCAAATCTGTCTCGTACTATCTAATAATTTGACTCATGTCTCTCTCTTCCAAACAACAGTAATATCACTAGTGGTGTTTTAAAGAAACAACTATATCGCAAACATGCTGCTTCTGATCGAAAAAAAAGATGTGCGTCACTGAGCAAACCATTAACCTTTAGAGTGGTGAGTAATAAACTGTGAACGCTTAGTACTGCTATTTATCCATATTCAATTTGTGCATTAATCCATAGCTAATACCACCATTTATTTTTAGGTGGCTTCAGCACTAGCGTCCGTCCATCGAGTGATCTAGATATGTCTTAGATTAATTCCTTTCGTGGGATTCTTCCGAGAATTGTAATTCGACTAGTGATTTTCATTCTGTTAAGAGTGTGGTTCCTTGATCTAAACATTAAGAAACCATATCGGCTTCGTTCATCCTTTTACACGGGTCTTGTTATCACAGAGATAGTCTCCCGATATCCTCCCTTTATAAATTATCTACATAATAGAAATTAGTTTTAGGCGGACATATCGAGTCGTGTGTGGCGCGGCGTTGCAAGAGAGAGCCGTGACCTCGTTCGGAACGTCAACAAAGTTTTCCTCACTCATACTGCTCAAGCTCACGTGTACTTGGGTAAATTAAAGGTTCGGAGTCGATTCTGGTCAATACAGCTCACTACAATGACAGCATAACTATACCTCCTTATGTTTTTAGATAAAATTTTTCGTAATAATGTCAATTTTATTATAAATATAACTAAGTTTTAGTAAATTTACATAACAGACACTCTGTGTTTTTATTCTTTCATTACAAATTAAAAATAATAATTAAGTATTAAAACAAAAATAAAATCCAATAGAAATATGTTCAAGAAATAATACGATATATAAACAAAAATAATATAAAAGAAAACATAATTGTTATAATATATAATGAGTTAAAGCATCAAAGCGAGAGATTAAAGCAGTCAAATCGCGAGAGTTAAAGTGCAAGTAAAGCAAGAGTCTAAAGCAGTAAAGCAGTAAACAAATTACAGTCATATGTATACTCTAATCTTCTTTAGGTAACACCATCGTATTGATTTGTACTGATTTACTGGCTTTAGAGAAAGGTGATGTCAATGGTTAATAAGAATGATAATGAGTTAGAAGCCGTAAAAATGTGAGTTAAAGCAGTAAACTTGAGTTAAAGCAGGTAAATAGCAGAAAGGTTAAAGCAGTAAAGCCGAAGCATCGCGTAGAGCAGCGTTGAAGCAACAGGTAAAGCGAAAGTGAAAAGCTCAGCAAAGCACGTAAAGCGAAAACCAGAAGGCATATAATCCCGCGCTAGGTGGTTAGGTAATTGAACACCTCTATTGTTACTTCGGCTTTACTGCTTAAGGTATGTACAAGAGTATATGTTTTGTGCAATAAAATTCGTTACAATTGGAAGTAAAAATGAATGAACTCGCTAGTATGTTTGAAACGAAATTCTTTGAATAGTTTATAGACATTGATATCATATTTTCGTTCCCGGCGGGAATCTGTCGCGTCGGCGGGTCACCGGGGGGTGACGGTACGCGGGAAATATTAGGGCGTCCGTGTCGGCGCAACGCTGCGCGCGTTCAGCGCGGTAATTTTGCTGTCTGAGGCCGCCACCCGGCGGCGCGCGGTTTTTCGCCGGATTCGGAGCTGATCCTGCGGACTGCGGACTCCGGGAACCGAATTTCGCCCGATCACTGTCTCCACTGGTAATCCTCTTTAGATAAGACTAGGTCTTGTCATGCTATAATGTTATAACCTAAATACTTAACCGTCGTGATAGAAGCCATTCTACGCAGTTGTACTTTATACTATCCATTCTGAATCCTCTATGACATCCCTTAATATCACTCTGGTTGGGTAGACTCTCTTACTTACGGGTCACCTTCTGAGCTTCTCTGTGTGGAGGCTGTATGAAAAGGCTTTGAGAATAGAGTGGCACTTCTAGTCTGCACTTTCAGTGCTGGCTACTCATCTTGGCACTATGTGTGCCATTCACTTGGCATTCTCACATTTTTTGCACTTTTACACACTTGACTCGCAACTTGCATTGCCTTCCTCCATTGGCACCTCTCTCTCTATTGGCTTTACTCCGCTTCCACTCTCGCCACTCTCTCTGCTTCTCTTCATTCTTCGGCACTACACTCTCGTCTGGCACTTATTCCGCATCTACATTACATGCACTTAGACACCTAATCAGAACATCACTAGTATATACGTTTAATTCTCATTCTACGGTTCTGATTGGAGTCTCATTAATACTCTTCGTTGAGGCTATTCAAGTGGGCATACAATAATGCTGAGGCATCATAAATTGTACGTGAGATTACAATAAGTGTTCGGCATAAAAATTAGGCTAGCTGTTCCCGATAAATTATGGATAGGCCTAAATCATAAACGGTGGGCCAAAATTGACCCATTCTCTGGATACAGAACTACAAGGGTTTGTGGTCGTTGTTTTGTACGTCGTTGAATACAGGTGGTAATAATGTAATTAAAGTTATATTTATGCGTGATGTGTAAGTGGTCTCATTATGGTTCGATCATGTGTGTAATCAGTGTATTAAAGTTAGCAAGTTGTGTGTAATAGTGTCATAGTGGAATGTTGTTGTTAATATCAAGTCGTCCATAGTTGGTGCATCTGCTGCTCGTAATACATGGTTCTGTGTGTGGTTGCTGTTGCTGTTTTTTTTCTGCTGTTTTGTGTTTCGTCGTACTCTCTGTTTTCGTGTCTCTCTAGTGTAGTCTTTGTTACATGTTCGTTCAAGTTAGGATAGATTCCTACAATACATGCGATCAAGTTAGGAACGAAATATTGTGATCGGGGGGGAGCCACGAGGCCAAAAATATATTTGGCCGTGGGGCAAAGTTTAGTACCATAATGGTATAGTGGCAACAGTCAAGCTGCTCGAAAAGTTATTCATGTCAAAACAAGGTAGAAAGAACATATCACTAAGAAACGGTCCTCATTTCCTATTCCATGCCCCTAAAAGGAGGTCAAAAATTACAATGTAGGTCATTGCCATCAATTGACGGCTACCCATGGAAGCACGAAAGGGATGCCAGAAATTATAACCGTGCGTCAAAATTTCTTGACCTCGCTGGAGACCTAAAGGTATAACCTAAAAATTATATCTGGTGATGATAACTCGACGACCTTAGCGCGCCCTGGGGGTGGCACCTGCCTACGGGGCGAGCCGTGATCATAAGGTTCAGATGCTTCTAAAAAGGTCAGACCGTAAGTCGAGACACATCAGATCGAAATTACAACGGCGCTCGCTTCTCGTGCGGGACACAAGAATCGACTGTCGGGAACTGGACGAAAAATAATTAGGGGGCGTAAAATAGGGGCAATACGTACGACGGACTGCTCGTTCTGTGCGGAGTCGTAATCAACACTCTTCCGAAGGGTGCTGAAACTGATTAAGTCGTTGTGGCTTATTAATAATAATCTATGTATTGCCATAAAACACAGTTACGAGACGTTCCAACAATATGTCCGATTGATATTTTGCAACCTGGTCCAGCGTGCGTGGTTCTTTTTTCAGGGTGGGTTTTCGGGGGGCGGTATTTCTCGAATAATGCGATCGGTGATTTACTTTCTTTTCTGTGTAACGGCTTCAGTGGTTATCTCTCTTTCGCGCAGCATGCTGTCGCTTTTATCGACTGTGCCGTTATCTTAACTTCTTTTTTGTTTGCGGATCCCCTTCATTTTCTTGAATCGGTCACTGTTTTTGGCGCTGGATTTGTCTTCGTCTTCGTGCGTTTGTGTATTACTTATCTAGATGGGCGTCTGGTTTTTTCTTACTCCTTGATTCATGGAATTATTGAGTTTTGTTCGGGTGGGTTTGGTCTCTTTTTCGCCAGACGCAGCCTTTTGCCCCTTTCCCAAATACTCATCTTCGCCATTACCGTTACGATCATGGCTACGTCTCCCCCTTTGCTCATCATCCCCTCGTACTTAGCGAGCGCCGGAGGCTGGTAGCTGTACCTTTTTCCGAGCTGGCCGTCGCCGTCTACTTTATTCCTACCTATCCTATATATATAGCCGCTCTGAGCTATCCTACTTACCTGGCTACCCATTTTCACATTTATCCGGTATTTACGTGCCTATACCGCTATACTACGTATTCAGCATTTTCCCTTATATTTGTCCTGAACTGTACCAGGCTCCGGTATTGCGCTTGTTGTATATTCATTATAGTCGGCTATTACTAGAGCGGCCTACCGGTCCATTAGTGCATGGTCGAGTATTAGGTACTACGTCCTAGTATGATTATCGATTCATATATCATTATTTTCTCCTTTCCAACTATATTATTCATGCCTTATATTTTAGTTATTACTAATATTATATTTCATGTATTTGCTGCTGCTTTGTTAAATTGTCTATTATTCACTTACATATTATAACTTGAATCACTCATTTTTTATCGTAACATATATGAAACTTACGATATATCTACTACTAAGACTAATTTACTTTCTTTCTCTGATTTTCTAACTCTCATTTAGACACGCTATGTGCTGTCTTCAGTTCTGTATGATAATTATATATCAATATATGAAACTGTTTTATTTTTTATTATTTTTATACATTTAGTATTATATATTATAATATATTATATATGCTATTTAGATTTCTAAACCTTTAACTGGTTAACAAATATATATATTTGATATAGAGATATAATGAGATGTGACTATAATATTTTTTAATAAAACTTTTCTATTTTCAATTTTATTTTATAATTATTATCTTTCATTGTTTTCCAAATTTTAAAAAAATTTTATATTTTAGTGATCACCTGCTTAGCTATATGATATATATATATAATTAAACTACTTTATTTCTTAAATTTAATTCTTAAATATAATTATATTCACTTATTATATGAAGCTTTATTTTATTTTTTCAATAACTTTCCAGTCTCAATTATTAAATATTTGTTCTCGTTTCAAACCCGTGAAATTGTGTAGGGTAATTTGAAACGGGTTTAGTAATTAATTAGAAATTCCTCTTCTCTTATTTTAATAATTTTTCAATCTAAGAAGAGAAATATTTAATGATATGAATACTTAGTATTAAAATTCTATAATGTAATTTTTATTAGATCAAATATTTCGAAATTAAAGGTTTTACGTATGGTTAAGAATATATTGCCTTTTTTCAGTCGCTTATTCTTGATGACACTATAATGAGGAGTAATATTTTCCCTCTTCTATGCCAGTACACAAGAGGAAGGTATTCTGATACTAGAATGTATATATACTTATGACTCCGTCTAGATTTTTATGATATAAGTCATTGTATTATCAATCTATATCTGTCATTAGTTGATTCACTAAGACATTGCTTTTTATAGTAAGATATAGTCATTATGAATACGCATAGTCCGAGATATTTGTGAGATGTAGATAGCTAGTAGAAAAAAATAATAATTTGAGATTTTTGTGTTTTAGTTAACATCTTCGTTGACTTTTTAGATGAATGATTTTAATACTTTGAATGATAATCTGTGAGGAATTTATAGTGTACATTAAAGATTCTGATTATAGAATTAAGCTAAAATGGAAGACTATCATGATTAGGTGAAAGTAATATATGTGTTTTGATATAGTTATTATGTAATTTGTTCAGTCATATTCGATATATTGTCGAGTTTAGATTCTGGCAGCAATCCTCTAAATGGTTTTATTGCAAAAGTCTCCTGGATATCTATATATATATAGACTCTTATTTTATTTATCATAATTATATCTTATATGTTACTTGATATAAGTATATGATCATATTCTTATCATACTGATATCTATACTATGCTTAATAGTAATATATTTATTCTATCATATATCTATACTATTATTATGTAATCATCAGCCTTATCTATCCATCATTCTATCTATATATCTATCTAATCTACTTATGAAAAACAATATTGTATTTAAATGTCTCTATTTCTAGATTTAGTTTTTTAGAGTGAGTGTCGGTGCACTGGTATGACAGATATAATCAGTCATTATTTTATTGTGCTTATCTATTAAGTTGAGTGATACTCTATTATTTCATATGAGTATTATATCACTTTATATATTATCTCCTACTGAACCATGATATAGTATATACATAATAGATAATATATATATTATATATTATATATATACTATATATATTATATATATATACTATATATTTATATATATATATAGTATATATATATTATATATATTATTCAACCGATTACCAATAAATGAGCACGTCCGAACTTTTTAACTATCTAAGATATTTTACTCTATCCTTACCTCGTTCTTTTTTACTACCCTAATATTTCTCTATGAGTTATATTTACTTATCTTTTAGCTAATGTCTATTGCATCTCATAATTTAGCTTGCTCTCGTCTCAGCTCGCATTTGCTATTACATTCTTTTTGGCTTCTTCTATATTCCCCTTATCTCACCATACCGTTTCGCTCATCTTAAGCTGCTAATGTTATTAGGCGCTTTATGCTTTATGATTACATAGCTATATAAGTAATTTATAATATTTAGTTTTCACTTCATTCATTTCTCTATCTATTCTTAATGTTTTATCATTACAATTCGCTCATTCGAGTAGCTTATTAGTTCATAGCTCGTATACTATTTTATTCACTTAGTCACAGCGGTTCCTTTTCGCTACTTTTATTATGATTATAAGCTCTCTATCTCATTGAGATCATGAGCTACTCGCTAGTATATCGTATGAGTGTCTTTTGCAGACTGTGGTTCGGAGCGAGATAATGTAGCAGCATACTTCTTCTACCTTTCGTCGTCTGCTTTCGTCCTCGAGTGCTCTAGTTACGTTAATTCTACCTCTCAGTGGTAAGTGTGCTTTCTACTATCTTGCAGCGGAATACACTCTCTCCGCTCATCTGTCACGATATTGTCTACGCGCTAGTCTACAGCGGATTAGCCGTTAATGGCTGTTGCATATCTTCCTTGTGTAGCCCACGAAGGAACCATGTTTCTTTCAGACCTCGCGTGTTGCCCACTGCCGCAGGTTGTTAGCTTCTTCTCTCAGGAAAGTTTGCATGCACTTTCCTGGTTCCTAGGGGTGAGGACAGTTTTATATATAAGCGATAATTTTCTTTCCTTATATTATTTTATTCCTACTTTAGTACGCAATTTAAATCGATGGATGGTTTTCCTGTCGCCTATTTAAGCCTAATTTAATTTTCTCTTTCATTATTCGGTGCAAACACTCCCAGTATTTACTTTAGTCCCGCTTTTACTCTGAAATATAGATACTGACTTTCCCCTACACATTATATTCCTATTTATTCATAATTTGATAAATGATAGTCTTCTATTATTACACGACGCGACTTATATACTTAACTTTCCAGTTAAATGTTGCTGGTGGTTTCGTGCTTTTTTGTGTGGTTTGTTGTGGTCTGTGCTTTTATATATTCTTCTCAGTGCATAATCTATCATATAATGATATTTTCATTAGTTTCGCTATAGGTGGTTGTGTGTGTGGTGTCGTTTGTTGCTGTTTGTAGTATCGCTAAGATGTAATACCTAGTATGTAGTTTTGGTCAATTTTTCTGAACGCATGGAATAATTTAGCATTATGCAAAGTCGAGCACTAACAACAAAATACTTAACATTGCTATTATTTATAATATATTATATATTATATACTTTATAATTAATATTGATATAAAATAAATGGGAAAAAATATATTCATTTGTATATATATAATATAGTATTAAATATTATATATTATAATATAATATATATATATTCTATATATATATTTTATATAATTTATTTATTATTAATATATTTATATAATTAAATATATATATTATATACTATATATTATATATATAACTATTTATCTTAATTAGAGAATTATCGTAAATCCAATAATATACTACATTTAGATAGTTTAATAATATTTATAGTTTGGATTAAGTTATAAGTGTTTATTTTTTGATTAATAGAGTACATTATTATACTTATTTAATAACTTCATATCTGACTATATTAAAGTATATAATATTCTGTTGTATATATATATTTCTATATTAATATATATATATATATATATTTCTATTATATATAGTATATTGTGATATATATATATTATATATATTAATATATATTATAATATATATATATATATCTATATATATATCTATATATATTATATTATCATATATATATATAATATATATATTATATATTAATAATTAATATTATATGATCTATATATATAATCATATATCTTTATATATATACTATAATATATATATTATATATTATAATCAATAATATATTATTATAATATTATAATAGTATTATATATATATATATTATATTAATTAATAATATTATAGTATATTAATATATTATTTATATAATTAATATATATTAAAATTCTGTTATTATACTATTTATAATATTAAAAATTATATAATTTGTATAGGCTGAGAACGGAATACAGTATTTTTATTATTTGTGCTCTAAATGTTACCGGCTACGGTCCGAGGTCTACGGTCCAAGTCCTCGATTTCGGCTTACCGACTTACTCTGCTGAATAGCGAGCTACTACTTCCAACCACAACGATTCTGGTACTCTTCAGGTTCTGGTTTACACCGTTACTTACTTCACTTTATCCCATTTATAATACATTTTTCTCCTCCGGCTCGGGTCCACCCAAACTGGTCACGGATCCGGCTCGCTCCCTAGCTGATCTCGAGAGTAAGCTTTTGCGACTAGGCATAGTTTATTTGACTCTTATTATATGAGTTGTCCATATCCTAATTAGTTATAAAATTATATTATTAAATATTGTTCTTACTAGTAAATTCCATATTACTATAGATCATTCTGGCATTTTTAATTGAATGATTATTTGATTTATATTTATTTTCGAGTTATATAAGGGATAAGATTTAACAATCTGTCCTTATTTTGAAGTTTGTTACTATTTCTTAAACTATTTTATTATCTGGTCTGCGATAGTTTTTCACTCTATTTCCTACTCCCCTTAGCCAAACATATCAAAGACTTATATTGCACACAGATTACTATTTCATATTTCATATTCATATTCACAATAATAAAAAGAAACTAAAGTTTAGTAAATGGATTAATATCTTTAAGAACTTACTTAATAAAAAATACAGTACAGCATAATCGATTTATAATCTTTTGAGATCTAGCAATTGAATTTAATTATTTTATATAATTATTCATCTTCATATGTTGTTTGAGTAGATAACTGAATACAATGTACAATGCTGTCAACCTTTCATTCGGCATGGTAAAGGGAACAATTAATATTTAATGTTGCCGAGAGTGCTTGAGTTCTACTGTATTCAATGGTTTCCATTTAGAAGGTCATGGTTTTATGATCATAGTCTAGGTCTAGTAGTCTTTCCAGTTAAAAAGTCTGGTGATGCTAGTTCTAGAGAGAGTGTACAGCTGTAGTAGTTTGACGACGTAGCCTCATATATATGACTACAGTTTGTGTGTTGTGGCTCACTCTCAGCTCACAGTATATATTAGATTTTCTTGATTCTATCGATTGGCCTTTCATACTCTAAAGAAGGGTCTCATTATTACTATATAAGTCAAATAGTCCCATTATTTCCTATTACAGAGAAATAGAATTTCTTTCCTGTTTTTTATTCTATTCTTGGCTCTTCCATAGAATTACTATTTAAGTCCTTTGTCCTACTGCAAATTATACCCCTTACTTAAGTCACTTGGTAGGATTTATTCTTTGGTTCCTCCAGTTCCTCGAGATGTGTTAGTACTCATGCCGATTCTTTATATTCTATCTAATCTACCTACTCCTTTTAATGCTTCAACGGAACTATTATTTTATCGTTAAAATGCAGCATCTCACGGGGCATTACGCCACTATTTGGAGGAAGGGACTATATTTCTTATAGAAACGGTGTTGCTTTCCTAGGTTAATCATCTCCCTGAGGGATCAAGCGCACGCCGATCCCGCTGTTATCTAAGGACGATTGTTGTATATTTCACGTTAACTTCTACGACATAGTTGTAGTTGCCAGTTTGCAGCATATTTGCATAACTATGTTTTCCTCTTGTACGTAATTATTAGATTAGTCCTTTCATAAATGAATTTATGAGTGTGGAAGACGGGACACTGCTCCGGTGAGTTTATTTCCGCGAATGCCAGAGGCGGACGTTGGTTGTAGACTCATTATGTTATCTCTTTCTTATCTATCTTTATGAGTTTTCCTTTAGTTAAGATAGCAGTTGTACTTTGCTATTTTTGCCGCTTTCCACCGCCACTTCTCCACACTCCACTTCCCTCCCCCTCCGAAAACATCATATCGTCTCCTTAACGGTAAGATGCTGTGAAGACATGGAGAGCGAATCTTCAGCTCTTTGCGACCTTTTATATAAGTTCGCCTGACTTATCACCGTGGGTGTGTGCTGCGTCTTCTCGCTTCGAGATTTCGCTTCATTATAATCTTATCTTAAGTTGACATATTATAATTATATTCCTTTTTAAATTTAAAGTATTAATGAGTTCTCTAGATATCTAATTTTCGCCAGAATTCGACGATTACTTATCCGAAGAAATCTTTCCTTGCGTATTCAAATGGTACCCTCTCTTAAATGAGCTGGTGTTCTCCATATTCTTCATATTATATTATATATATTATTAATCTTACTATATAATATATATATAATATATATTCTATATATATCTTTATGATATTATATAATTATTATTATTTAGTAATAACTATAAATTACTTATTATATATCTATATTATATATATATACTTATATATTATATTATTATATATTATACTATTCATATTTCATATTAATATATATATATATATCATATATACTACTATTTTATTACTATTATTCATATTATATTATCTAGTTATCTTATATATAGTATTCTACTATTATTAGGTATATGATACGCAGTTTCTATATATACCAATGATCTGTATCTTAGATAATACTGGAGCTATAGGATTACTATATTATATATATAGTAATATATTACGCCCTGATCCTCTCTGAGAGTATTACCGTCTATTCACCTTTTGTATCTGGCCTCTGCCCAGCATCACCAAATTTATTACTATATTTATTTATTCTTTTTTTCTCTGTCATATACTCGGATAAGTCCCCTACTCCTCACTTTATTTAATGTACTCGGTCTGCACTCTGTCTTTCCCTCTTCGTTTTTTTTTCCCCCAGCTCATAGTCAAGGGTCGCTAGTGACCAACGCGTGGGTTTCTCGGTCCTGGTGATGACCAGGTGGATCGTGACATTATTTCTCTATCAGGGGCGGTGAGTTATACGAACCTATACGCTTTGGTCTTTGTGTCGCGTGGTTCTTACGTACCATTACTATATACCGGGATTTATAGAGCCATAGTCCTGATCTTAGTTCACATAGTCGGCTGTGCGCATCTCTACTACTTATTAGTCCGTATGATTCTAATCTAATTGATATCTTGTTGATTTCTCTCTTTGAGTCTAAGTTATTATGGTGAACTCCTAACCTACGCCTCCATAGTAAACTCATATATTTATTTTTGCTTTTCCCTATATATTTCTACCATAATTAATCATATACCAGATGCTTTCAGTCTATATATATAATGTATATAATTTTTTGTCCTTAATTATTATACGTTATTTATTGAGCGCTTATCATTAAGCCCGGTAGTCTATTTTTTCTTAGGCCATCTTATGTCTTAATATCTCTATAATTTATATATAGTATATCTTATATATATATATATATATACTTATATATAATATTAAAAATATATATTTTAGTTTACTAATTAATATTAAAATAAATATATTATATACCTATAGTATATATTATATATATACTTATTCCTTAATATTATCTTATACTATCTATTCTTTATATCTTATATTATATTATATTATTATATTCTTATATTAATTTTATATATATTCTATCTATTATATTATACTCTAATCCCTCTTCTATTACTATATATGATTAATTCATATCTATATATTATATATCTATATATATTCTTATTTATATATAATATCTATAATATATAACTCGTCTAATAATCTATTATCTTAATATAATAATCACAATATCTTTTATATTATATATTACTAATTTTATATATATATAATAGTCTGTTTTCTTTTTTTTTTTTTTACAGTTACACATGCACCACACGCGTCACGGTCAAGCCTATTCGATAGTAGGGTGTTTACAATTACTATACTAAACAAATTCAAACTACGTAAATTACTGAGATGAGCACAGACGCGTCGCCGTATATCAGTGAGGGTGAAGATATTAAATTGAGTAGGAAATCACAGAAGAGGAGAGGAATTCTCACAGAAACAGAGGTTGCAGAAATGAAAGGAGGCTTAACCTTATAGCAGCGAACTATTCTGGGAGTGGCTTCAATATTAACACTCATATACTATAACCATGTGCCGACTGCGCACCCTTGTGCTACGAGGTCGCGTTTCTTAAAAGTGGTGGACGCGAGGTAGATCAAGTCTTCTCTGAGCATATTGCCTGCCCTACGGTCTTATTCATGAAAGGAGATAAAAGCAGCCAACATGCCTTGCAAAGACTAGCAGGGTAAGTGAACTTGAAAGAAAAGCATGTTTTTATAGATCTTTTTGCCTTTGACTTTTCTTCGTACTCTATTCAAAAGTCCGGGTGAACTATGAGCCCTCCCAGATATGAAAAGACGCATGTATCTCCATACAAGTGGCGGATGAGGCCGCTTGTATATCTACTGGAGTTTAACTGTGAAAGGTAAACATAAGTCTCGCAGTCTTCTAAAACAGAACTCTGCAGCTTCTTTGAGGCCGCCATAGCAACCGTTGTGATGTATGAGGTTCAAGACATTTTTTTGTTATGTTGTAATGGCCAAGGATGTTTATATTTGTCGACAGGAGAGACGAGAGAACCGTCGAAAGAGATAGGGAAAGTTAAAAGGGTGTCTTAGAGAGGGAGATTTTTGAAGAAGTTGAGTTTTAAGAAGTAGAATTTCATTAAGGTTCAAGGTATCTGACCCTCAGCCGCGGCAACAATTTTATTCGTCAGATCACCTCGCAATAGAAATCGAAAGATTATGACGTGTATGGCTAACACTCTCCATATTATTAAGTAAACAGATGGAAGCTTATGAGAGAAATGCTGTCTGAATATTATGGTTATGATAACTGCGTCGATTGTGGCTATACTTGCTATGATCGTGAATACGAGTGTTGATATTGACAAGGTCAGTAATATATGACCCATAATATGATTAAGTAGGATATCAAGTAGGAGATGAAAGAAGTAATCCGCTCGAGGTAACACATTTACGGCGCACTTATTCGACAGAAAAGGAAGAAAATGTCGCTCCCATCAACACGTAAGCCGATATTGAGCACGTGACTGTTGATGAATATAAACTTTATACATAGTAACGTTGCTAAGCAGACTATGAATGGCGAATTATCGAATAATGGAGGGGTAGTTGGAGAGCTTGGACTCGGTGTCCTCATATCGACCCGGCTTTCTCAAATAGCTTTGAATGATGTCCCAATTGTCGAACCTATCCGCGCTCAAGTCCCCGTAATTCTAAGGCGGAAACAGAATCGTGCGCTCTAATTATTTAGTTAGAGCGCTGCTATTAGACAAGTACGCCTTAGCTCTCTCCGTCTATACAGCCCTTGCCTCCGTGCACTATTTTCCGTGATTTGTCTGATGCGGGGTGTCCAAGCCGATAAGCGTCACTGGTTGTTATCTGTGGAGAAGAAGAATGAGAATCACAGTCCAGATTGGTTCTCTCCACCCCTAGATGCTGAGATCTAGATAGAATGGTTTACAAACGTATCGTTTACGAGTGAGTACCTACTTGAGGGAGCTCAGTATTCTATAGCGCGATTCTACGCATGTATGATAGGATTCTACCAGAAGCTTCTTTGTTTTTCGTGAATATCTAGGTGATCATGTAGTGCCTTTCCTAACAACTGAGGGAAAGTGTTAGTTTGAGACATAGAGAATCATAGATTTGAACCAGACGGAGGCGCGTCAGTCTCGGAACGCCCACAACTCTCCTATAACGCCCGGGAGGAATGCCGATCTCCGCTTGCTCTACTCTACTGCCTCTTTCCGGAACCCGTCATCAGTTACGTCATCTTCAGGGGATCGCCCCTATTTGCATCGTGTTCTCTGGAGTCAAACTGTAATCTACCTAGGAGGACTTCTGTGATCGATCTTCAGAGCGGGTATAATGTGGAGATTGGAGGCAATGCTTCAGTTAATCTGTCACAGGGCTGTTACTGAATTAGATAGCGCCATAGCAGGTGCGAGGAGAGTGGGCCCTTTTAGCAGTTGGTATCAAGTTTGCGTAGGCAGAAGTCTCAGTATGCCCTATTTGGGTTAGTAAGGACAGGAACGCGCTTAGATGGTTTAACGGAGTTAAGCCTTTGTTTAGTATGATGCGCTTGCTGGCGGTTTGCTATTACGCTTCTCAGATAAGACTATTCTATCAGTTAGGTCTTTTCGCAGTAATAATCCTATGGTTAAGGATTAGCGGCATTCCTTTCGTCTAGCATTGTAACGCCCGCTTTGCTTCGCTTTCGGTATGCAAGGTATGCGTGTCTTTTATATTCTTCTTGCCCTGCATTCGACCTGATTTTCTTATATTCTGTTGAATGAAGAGAGGTTAGTTAGAAGTGACTAGCGCTGAGATACGAGAACTTCTCTCATGGGCTCTCCACCGATAAGCTCTGTCTCTTTTCGCTGGACTAATTGGACAGCACTCAGTGGCTATTTCCATCCAAGATCAGGATTAGTCGAGCGATAGGACGTTAAGTGCGCTTCGTTTTCGCCGCCTATTTTTACCGCCGTTTGAATTAGTTCGCACGGACAGTAATCAATTGAAGCGCCGTCGCCTTCGATCTTGGTGGCATCTACTGTCTAGCACCTCGATGTTCAACCTATGATCCCCACTACGTTTGGGGTAGAGCCGAAGCGTCATCAGAGTCACACGTCAGGCCATGAGGCGCTCAATTATATTTTGACGAGAGTTAGGCAAGCACGAACGGATCCCCGCCCTTTACAGGCGCTTTTTGTTTTGTTTCTGTATCATTAGAGAGTGCCAGGAGAAGAGAGACGAACTCATAGGGCAGGGATGCACGCCTGAGGTTGGTAAGAGATAAGGTTATTATAAAGTCTAGAGCAGATACTAATCTTAGGTTGCTTGGTCAGATTACTCAAATAGGCGAGTTAGGCGCACGTAAAGTGCAGGTATGATTTACTAAATGAGGCAAAGGGAGAAGTAGCGTGCTGTAAATACTATTATGTCACAAGTTGGTCGCATAGCGAGACTCCGTTAGAACGCCATACTGAATGTCGCCTCGGCTCCTGGTCCTTGTATATTTTTGGTTTCCAATTCTCGTTGGAAGTATAGTCTTCGGCCGCCAATGATCTGCTTCCTTCTCTTCTGTTCTATTTGCATAGCTTAAATCACTATTTCAGAATAGATCCTCCAACCATTCAGTGGTTGTGTACATTGAATTCCTCCTAAATAGAGGTACTCTCCTCAAGTATTTAGATGCTAGAAAGATTAATAACATATCTCATTTAGTCTCGTGAGAAGGTAGATTAAGAAAATTCTAATAGATAAGAGTGAACATTTCTGTTCTGTTCGGACGAACCAGTTAGCAGAAGCACAAGATTATTGTAGTTATGAAGGAAAGATAAGATTTATTGATCCTACACTATGAAGCATGCTGTAAAGTTAGAGATACGCATGATTCAATAGAACTGTACAGGAGTTTATTACAATGTTTATACATAGGACACATCTCACGCCTCTACAGATGCGAATTATTGAAATAAGTCTATTTAGTGGATTAACATTTAAACTAGTAGAGGAGTGAATTTAGTTCATATCTGAGTCCACATAGACAAAGTAGCATAATAGGGCTCATAGGGAATTAACGAGTTACTGAGCTGCATGCCTTCGCCCGTAAATAAATTCTTTCACAGCAAAATCAAGTGCTCATTTGCTACGATCTCTGAACGATTATTAAGTCCTCACAAGGATGTATTTTTGTAGTAGGAATTTGTTTATAGTCTAGAAAGCCGGCGCCCTCACCATGTTAAACGTGCCGCGATCGATTTCTTGTCAACTACACGATTCACTCTAACTCAACTTTTTAAACAAACATATCTCCTTTTCTGACATCTTTACATCACATCATTGCAAATTAAAGTACCATTACAGAACAAGAAGAACACAGAGTAATAGAAAAAAAAAAAATAAATAAAAAAAAAAAAATATAAATATAAATATCAAGAGACGCATAAAGAATCGCTTCACTAATCTTAACGTTAAAATTAAAATTAAGTATCATATATTAACATGAGTCACTATATGCCACGTACAAATGAATACAGACTAACACTTAAACCTTATGCATACTTTAACTACCACAGATTCTGCGTGTGGAGAGTATTCAATATGTTTAGATGTCCTCTCAACAAACTTATACAACTAAATCATTATCACAAATCTATCATCAACTAACTTATCTTTTAAAACGTCTAATTTCAAAAACATGCAGACTCTTTCTAGCGATTCAGACTATCTGTGTATATATCGTACTTTTATGATATAACCACTTCTTAATGAAGCATTTCAAAACAATTCAAAATGTAGTCTGGACAAAATACTACTATACTATTTTCACTATTTATCTTTTTTCACAATTACAGCAAAAACATACACTTAGATTAAACCGATAAACTATAATAATTCTTAGATACAAAATAATCTGTCAAGCGCGCACATCTGTAAAAAAATCACTTCGTCCTATCGACTTGTATCACAATAATTAGAACAAACTATCTATGTACTGTTTTCGTCTATTTACAATATATTATATATTTTTTTTAATTATAATCATTTTAATATTTAAATATATATAGTTTTCTTTTTAAAAAAAGTTATTTAATTATTTTACAAATTAAATATAGTTATTTAGTTTCGTTAGTTAGCATCCAGTATACTTATTAGGATTATCATTAGCGGGCTTTGAGGTTAATGATTCAGCTACATATATATATATATATTATTATATATATTAATATTATACTATAATAATATATATATATATATATAATACGGAAAGATGAGTATCTTAGAGTAACGTATGATGGATATAAGGTTTTCCATTTGTTTATAACTTTATTGTTCTTATTGCTGTATATCACGAAAGAGTATTACTATGATAACCACTTTAATTAAGATTTATGAAAGGTAGTCGTCTGGTGGAAAGTATAAAATTATTTAAACCGGTCACAAAAATTATAACGACGAAGTAAATCAAAAAAATAATTCAAATAATAAACCAATAGAAATTTCTCTATTCAATTAAATTAGATCTAGACTTTCTCCACCCCTCTAGTACTTCGCTCTCGTCTCAACACATATTGAACAATTTCAGACTGTGTATAATATTACTCTTTATATATATACTTTTCGAAGAATTACTTAGATATGTATAGTCCGTCTCGGGGCAAGAGGGTGAAAGTGTGAGTGGTATGGCTCATACCAAAATAAGTAGTTTCCTATATATTAATACGACCTCTTCTCGATATCATGAATATACATATCACGTATTTCCACATCTTTGATATATCTTGCTACGGTGGTGGTGTTAATATATCCTATATAGTGACTGTGTACTTTATGATTAACAAGTCTATATTATATAGGTTATTTATTTATTAATTTATCTATATATTTTATATAATCATATTATATATTATATATATCTATATTATATATATATAATATATATATATACTATCTGTTTTATTATTATCTTATAATATTAATATTATATGATTATATAAATAGTATATTATATATATAATATAATATATATATATATTATATATATAACTAAATATATATAATTCTTAATATATTATATATATATATATATCTATTATTCATACTTAATCATATATTATTATCTATCTACTTCATATACGTATAATATATAATCTCTATATATATATATCATTATTATATATATATATATAATCTTAAATATATTATTCTTTATATATATTATATATCTAATTAAGTACCTATATTATTTATAATATATATATATACTTTATTAATATCTATCTATTTAATATATAATTATATATAGTATATATATTAATTATTAATATATATATATTTAATTATATTTATACTATCTATATAATATATATATAATATATTTCTATAATTACTATATATATAGTCTCTTAGCTTGAGTGTGGTCTGCTACTATATATATGTATCTCCTTAATATTTAATTACCCTAGAAATTGCTCATTTCTCGTCGCTGCCTCTCGGATTTCCGTCTTGACTATTGTTATCACACTCCTACCCCTGATTATACTATCAAGGGACGATGATGATTCGTATCGATGATGTCTGATGAGATGATATATATATAATACGAGTGACTTCGGTAATCGCATCTATTTTAAAATTAAGCGTAATCTTATGCCTTATATTAGTTGTTTGTGAAATATTGAATGGTCATCTTGGTTTCTCACTGCAGGATCTGACCTCTTAAGGCATTTTGATAATTCATTGACAGAGAACTCTAAGAGGGATCTAACTTTTTATGGAACTAAATTTTTGTTAAACAATTCTTTCAGTCCAAGAACCAAAAACTCCGAATGCACCATTTAGCCTTACTTATTGCGTAAAACTAAAACATATTACGTGAGTTCTGAAAGTTTAGTTATCGTAGAGCCAAAAAGTTAAGATATCTATCATGGGCATCATTTCACTATTCGGATATTTATATGAACAGGTTACCTCAGTCTGAAATTAGAATATTCAGATCACGTAATCGCGCATACGAATTTATTTTTACGTCACAATCTCGACATAATAGGTTAGTTTGCTCCCATTTATTCTTAGTGTATTTTTCTCTTAAGATTTCTTCCGGCTACAGATATGAACTATATCAATCTCACAGTATTAACACCTATCGATACTAACGTATTTAGACGACTCGAGAAACTATTTTGTTTTTAGGGAGGGGTTTTTTAGACACAAATGAGTATTTCCCCATCTCTCCAGAAGTAAAATTACTGCTTGCTAATCGCGTCCCCACTCACATCTTCTAGCTAGTGTCATTTCTGTAAGCTGCGTATCTAGAGAAGGCATCATTGGGAATTTCTATTCGTGATTTTCACTGGAGCGGCGTAACGTGAACTCCAGGATTTCTAAAAGAGAATATATTATGTAAGCCTAAAGGCTTATTACAGTTCCCTTCCAAGTAGCAGACAACCCTCCCCCCTTATAAATAACAATTTTACTAGTATTGACCTTGTACCAAGAACATAACACTCACAGCGATTTTCACAAACCTCAACTACGGATTGTTCATAAAGGTCGTCTCTTAATGCGTGAACTTACAGAAATTAGATGAAGATCTTTTTTCTATTCTATTTAATTAGATGGACTCCTGTACATGGGCTAGACACATTTTATTATATATACTAAAACTCCTACGGTCTATTGAATTCTCAACAGTCTTCCTAGTAGACTACCTCAAGTTGTCAAAATCCATTACATTATAAAGTTATCAAAAATACTGACCTGCATCTACCAATTATCTTAATTTCCTAGAACTGGTAAATACGTGTCTAGTTGACCAAATGAGAACTCTATTATGAGGCTTCTTTCTCATCTACATGATTCTTTATATAATTGTTCATCTACTATCTACTATCTGTTGTATACTTAAAACATCATAATCGTAAGTGTATGATTGTCAGCATATAAGTAGGTTATATATGTGCTTGTAAATATATACTGGACTTTTGTTTTGGGCATTTATGTTATAATGTGTATCTGCTGAACATTGTTTCCTTTTAAGACTTACCTAAGATCATATTAGGAAGTTTTATCTATTTATATAGCACTCTCGAGTAACTTTCACCTGAACAAAGTATCATTATTCTATATCGTATTCTAATGTGATTTTAATTAACGTACATAATGATAAACTATTTAGTTATATTTATTTTTATTGATTATTGTTGATTTGTATCTATATCTTCTGTTTCGTTATTGTTTTACATATCTGTCTGATTGTGTTTAATTTATTATGTTATTCGTTTTGTTTATATGTGTCTGTTATGTTCACTTTACTGAGTCACCAACATGAAACGTAAATTCTTAATCAATATTCGAATTTAATTTTAAGGGATTGTGAACTACCTTTTTGCTCGATTAATTTTTAGAATTAGTGCAATATTTTTTAAAATTTTTTTTTAGTTATTTGAAAAATTTTTAATAATTAAATTTAAAAAAAAAGTTAAACATTTTTTATGTTATTTCTACTTTATGGAGATCTAGCAATAATTCTTTTAATTAGCATACTTACTTTTAACTTATTTATATTTACATATTTATAATTTTGAGCGTGTAGGAAAAGTTGGTTTAAAAAATTGAATGCCAAGTATCTTCAATAGATTAACTTAAGGAATAATATAATAATAATAATTAATAATAATATAATAAATCAATAATAAATATAATTTCAATAATAATATATATAATAATAATATAAATATAATAATAACATGAATAATAACAATTCTCCTTTTCCTTTAAATGTTAATCACGAAAGTTTTTATAAGAGAGAGAGAGAGAAAAGAGAGAAGAATATGGCGAGTAATGGAAGAGAGAGAGAGAGAGATGGATAGAGAGGTAAATGAGGATAGAGAGAGAAATAGGATGGTAATGAGGATTAGAGAGAAGAGAGAGAGAAGTAGAAAGAGAGGGAGAGAGAAGATTTACTATGTCAATAATTTTAGTGTCCAAGGCAATGTTAATAGACTGATATGCCTTATATAAATTGGATAACTTCATTACACACTGATTGTATTTTTGTGGCAACTAAAATATAATTATTTACTCAATTAAATTTAAAAATTACTCGATCAGAATATATAGACAACAACATACAAACACTAAATATATTAATAGTAAAGAATTATAATATGCAGAGCTTATAGTATAGTATTAGTTATATAATGTATATAATATATATTATATATATATATTATCTCTTTTATTTTAATAATATATTATATATATATTAATATATATGTTATTATATCTATTATAACATATATAAATATTATATTTATATATATTAATATTTATTATCGATATATTATATTTATATCTATAATTTATTATATAATTACTATAATATATATTATATATTATATATATATATATATATAATATTTATATAGTATATTAACTTATATATACTATATATAATATAATATATCGTATATATATATATCGTATATTATATATATTATTATTTCTTATTAAATGATATATATATATACCTACCTACCTACCTATTTAAACTAGTATATATATACATATTAAGCCCATAGCCTAAAAATGTGGTTATTAAGATCATAACGAGATCAGTTATATAGTTTGTGCTCGATCTAACTATTAATATATATTTATATATATACCTCCGTCCGTTACTAGTGCCTATTGTAGTACTATTGAGTCAGTTTAATTTTATCTGCGTATACTTTGTTAGTTCAAAATATGCCCCGTATTGCGACGTACTAATTGTTCCCTCCTACGATGTTTATCCTAGGATATACTATATATATATATAATATGAGTACACATAGAAATTAATAATTAGAAATTAATACACTCATTTATTACAATAATATAATACACTCTGTCTTTTTTCTTTTACATAATATTTTTTATATTTACTTGAAAATCATTTTTATTTTATGCTTTGGTTGATTTATAAGCTATTATTATACATGATTTTTACCCGTAATAATTGTATTTAATAATATGTATATATATTTATACTTATATTTTTTTCCAAGAAGTTACGTATAATTATTAGGGTACTATATTATATATACACATATAAATATATAATTTATAATCTATGTCTCACTTCGCACCCCCACCCTACACGTAATTTACGAATTATAAGAGCCTCCCATTGAAGTGAAGTTAGGGTTACTTGTATACATTATAAGTGTTATATATTTATTGACAAAATGATATTATATGTTTACTTATTTCGTAGCTCTACTTTCTCTCTCTCTTGTTATATAACGGTAGAATTATTTTTAATTTATATTTATTATATTAGTATTATTTTCCCGATGGTATAAAATGTTAACATCCTATTAGATGAGACTATTGTACTGAGTATATGATAGTTATTAAGCTTATTTCGATTTATGGAAGTACTAATTATTTCCACAATATAATATTTATAGTATATTTTTATAAATATACTGTTATAAATAATTAAGATCCATAGTGTATATATATATTAATATATATATATCTAAGCCTATAATAGATACGTGATTACTTCCTAACAACATTTTCTTAATTAAAATCGTTTTCTATGACAAAATCACGTCGTAAACTTAATAGATATTTTCAATATTTCAATTTTTTCTTCTAAATTTGTGTTAAAGTATTTTAGTAATATTTCTATTATTTTATTGTTTACAATTTTGATTTTTTATTAGTAGTTCTAATTATTTTTAACACATTATAACAGTATTTAATAAACAATTTATAACTAGTCTAAAGTCTACATTCACAGATATGAAATCTCCGCCCAAATTGCTTTGGGCACGATTAGCGCTATTTTTAATGTGTTAAAGGCGTTATTTAATAGCGATTCTTACACTTTTTGGTTCAATTTTACATAATCTTTATATTTATTATGTATAATTTAATTTATTTGACAACTTTCACAGAAATAAGAGAATATTACGCAACAATTATTGTATTGCAAAAAATAGATCGTTTTCTATAAGTCACTTGTGTATGAGCTACCACATGCACGAGTGCAGGAGTTGCTCTGACAGTGGCGACTCCAATAACTTTTTATTAACTCGTTCTCTCTTTCTCTCTCTCTCTCTCTCTCTATATTAATATATATTATATATTATAGATTATATATATATATATATATATATTATATATATATATATATATATATATATATTATATATTATATATAATACTTGACTTAACTTCTAAAACGTGTACTTAACTAATACTTTTTTCCCTTTTATTTAAGGTTTAAACAATGAAAGCAAAGCATTTATAGCTTATAGATATGCTGGTAAATTGAAACACCATCCTCGCCATTCGACTCGGGCATGAACTGCGCATTTTTATGGTTAAAAGAGTTATTTAATATCGTTATTCTTACTTTTTCGTTTTAATTTCAATAATAATTTTATTTATTTGACCAATTTTTTAGAAAAAAAAATAAGGAAAGAATTTTAATCGTAACATTATAAATTTTGCAAAAAAATTGTTTTCTATAATGTTAACCTCGTGGCTGGCACGAGTAGCACGATCCCTCTGATATTATATATATATATTTATATATATAGTATATTATATAATAGATATAATATATATATATATATATAATATATATATATATTATAGTAATAATATATATAATATAATATATATAATATATACTATATATTACGGTAATATATACTATAGATCTATTATATAGATAATATAATATAATATATATACTATAGATATACTATATAATATATATATATATATATTAATATATATAATAATAATAAATATAGATACTATATATATATATTATTATATTTTTGGTAAGCCCTTTGGGAAGAGCTTTTCTGTATTAATAAAAATAGAAATAAAAAGAAATTATTCTTTTTTATTTATTAAAATAATAAATAAATAAAATAATTTAAATGTTTGTCTAATAAAATGTGTAACATTCAAATTACTTTTTTCTATTTTTTTATTTTCTAATTAAAAAAAAAAAAAGAATATGTTTCTTTTTTCTAATTTTTATAATACAGTAAATGGCTTCTTCCCAAAGGAGATTCCTGCACAAAGATATATATAGTATATAATATATATATATATATATAATATATATAGGTATATATAATCATCATCATGCAGAATTATAATATTAATTTATATATCATGACTATATATAGTATACTAGTATAATATATATATATCTAATAGTAATACCGGTATATATATAATATATATATAGTATATTATTTATATATATAATATATAGTAGTAGTGCATATTTATATTATATATATATTATATAATATTAGTTATATAGTAATAAATAAAGTATATATTATAATTATATATATTATCTAGGTGAGCGACTCTGTACTCGTGCTAGCAACGAGTTAAGCTTATAGAACTTTTGCAAAATTTCATAATGTTAATAATAATCTCTTATTTTTTTTGCGAAAGTGGTCAACATAAATAAAATTAATTATGCAAAATGAAAACGAAAAAGTAATAATAACCGATATTAAATAACTCTTTAACCATATAAAAATTGGGCAGTTCCATGCCTATCGAATGGCGGAGATGGTTCTGTGAATTTGCAGTGACTTTAATATTTTAAGTTATTCATGGAATCTAACTATCGAAAAGTATTATGATAAAGAAAAACGTTTTAGAAGGAAGAGCTTTCTGGGTTTAAATATATATATATAATATATATATATATAATATATATATACTATATATTATATATATATTATATATATATATGTATATATATATATATTTATTATATTATTATATACGAAGAGAGAGAGGAGAGCAGAGAAAGAGAGAGCACGAGTATAAAAAGTTATTGGAGTCGCCACTGTCAGAGGCAACTCCTGCACTCGTTGCTATTCGTGCTCAGCACGAGTTGACATTATAGAAACGATTTTTTTTCTCTGTTTTCATATAATGTTGCGATAATATTCTCTTATTTTCTTGCTAAAGTTATCTGTCTAATTATTATGTCATAATAGAATATATTATAATTAATGCAAAATTGAAACGAAAAAGGAAGAAGAGCGCGTATAAATAACGTTTACCCATTAAAAATAGCGCTAATCGTGCCCAAAGCAATTGCGGAGATCATATCTGTGAATTAGATTTAGACTAGTATAAAATTGTTTTAAATACTGTTTATAAAATGATGTTTAAATAATAAATAATATTTTTATAACAAAAATATTAATACAAAAAAAAATAATAGAAATATTATGTAAATACTTTAAAATATTAGAAGAAAAAATATTGAAGATATTGAAATTTATGTCAAAGCTATTTTAGGCCACCAAGAAGGAAAACGATTTTAATAAAGAAAATGTTTTTATATGGTTAAATATACCTAATATAATATATATTATATTAATATATTAATATATATAATATATATATATATATATTATAATATATATATTATATATATATATATAAATATATAATATATAAGTATAGCGTAGAGAGAGAGAGAGAGAGGGTCGAGTAGTAAAGTAATTAATCGCCACTGATAATATATATATTATATATATATTACTATAATAATATATAATATATATATATATAATATATATAATATAATAAATATATATATATATATATAAGAATATATTATATATATGATATATATTATATATATATATAAATATTATATATACTATAATATATATATATATATAATAATCATAATATATATATAATTAATATAAATACTATACCATTAAATATGTATAATATTATATACGTCTTTAATGTTACAATATATATATATATATATATATATATATATGTATATATATATATATTATTAATATATTATATATCTATATATATATAGATATATATATATATATATATATATATTATAGAAATTTAAATTTATTTCATACCTCCAAAAGCTATTTTTATAATTTATCTATATAATATAATATATAATATATATATATAATATATAATTATATATATATATATATATATATATATATAATATCTGTAATCTATGATCAAGGGCAACTTCATCTACAGATATTAGTAATTTGTAATAGTTTACTTTGAGATTTTGGGAGTCAATTTTGTAAAATTATGAAATATAGTTCAGTATTGTTGCACAGATAAGCCATGATCCAGTGTTAAATGAATGATTAATCAATTTATTAGGCTTCAGGCTTACTTGCCTTGGCACAACTTTGAAATCTCATCCTCTCATCTCTTCATCTTCTCTCATCTCTCTCTCTCTCGCATCTTCTCTCCTCTCTCTCTCTCTCTCTCTCATCTTCTTCTCTCTCTCTCTCTCTCTTCTCTCATCTCTCTCTTCTCTCTCATCTTTCTCTCTCTCTCTTAAGAAACTTTTCGTGGTTACATTTAAAGGAAATAGAAATTTTTATTATAATTATAATTTTTCTTTTAATTATTATTAGAAATGTTTTTTTCTGAATTTCATAATTTTTATAATTTTTTTGTTCATTATTATTATTATTATATTATCCTAAGATATTCGTATTGAGATCTTGGCTTTAAATTGCTAACGAAATTACCTCAAATATAATATATAAATAGCATAAAATTTTAATCATGAGAAATATACATTAGAATAAATCATGAGACATATATAATTGGTATATAGAAAAATATTTCAAGTAAACTAAAAAAAATTTTAAAAAAATATTTCAAATTCTTATAATTCGATGCCATAAAAAGCAAATCTTTCCTTTAAGTTTAGCGTTTTCATGTTGGTTGACTCAGTTGAACATACAGACACATTTAAACAAACGAATAAATCAGAATATATATAAACACAGACAGACAGACATGTACACCGAACAAATATAGCCATAAAAATTATATCAATTCTAAACCCCTTTACAAATTCTTAATAAACAAGAAGAGATTTATACATATG
>JABUQX010057269.1:10000-17500 GCA_015478945.1 Trachelipus rathkii | reverse complement strand
ATCTGTTTCGCTCATGTAGTGTGTTAACTTCATTGGTATATCAAACACGTCGATGGTCCATGCTTGTACACACATTGTCACCAATAATTCTCTGTTGTGGATGAATTCAACTCCATTTACAATATCTTTGATCATCGTATGTTCTATACTTTCTTCAGATTGAATGCTTCTAAGCTTTAATAATTTATATAAAATTCTCGGGGATATTCTTTTTCCCATACTTCGTTGTGTTACTGAATCTATGTTGTTCCAAAATATTGTTAAAAGATCTCTATAATTAACAGGATAACTTTCTTCAAAAGTTATTTTCTCTAAAATTACCTCTAAAATATCACTAAAACCTCCTAGATATACTAGTTTTCTTACTATATGTGCACATTCTGTGCAAAATAAACTTTGAAATGGGTATTCGAGCAAGATTGATAAATGCCCTGTCATTTCATCACCATTTCTTAATGAGTATAATACATTTCTTTGTCTATTAGCTCTAGTTAGTATGTTTGAGATTTCATATATGGTCTTAGTGTTAGTATATATTGGTCTAATGGATCTAATTATATTTCTGTTCTTTTTCATTATGGCTTGTGCAATAAGCTCTAACTCTTCCCATTCTTCAAGTTCCTTCAGTTCTTGAACTATCTTGCTAAGTTTGTTCTCATTACCACTTGACAAACAATCTTCTAGTAGTGTTCTGCTATTATGTCCGTTATATTCTCCTGGTACATAATCATCTAAATATACTTGTATTCTTGAGAAATCTTCTTGGTTATTCATTAAATGTTCTTTAATTCTGGTGAACACTTCTCTATCTTTAATCATTCCGAGGTGATCAAAACATTCATGATCAAACAAATCTACAATGTCACCTACTTCCATTGGAATACGGTATTGGACTCGGGTTGTAACCCAGTCAATTAGTTTCGTTACCAATATCTTTATCCAAAATTGGACAAGTTCTTGTAATATTGTAGGAATTGGTAATAAGGAACTGACCTGATTAGATATCACTGTTTGTTTCCTAGTTCCTATGTTCCTAGTTTCCTATGCATCGTATCATATTCTGTTTCATAGGTTTCTCTCGATGCCTTTTCTTGACGCCATTCTCGTTCCAAGTTTCTTCTTAGTATCGTCTTAGAACTGTTAGTGACGATCGTCAGTACTCCAACTTTGATAGCTGCAAGATCCGACAATCTTCTTGGCGAAATGAAGTTATCAACTTCCATCTATACTAAAAATGATTAAAATTTACAAGCATAAAATATATATAAGCTTAAACTACTGGTTAGACCTGTATTAGTTGTTGAAACATATTTAAAATTAAATATAATAAATAAAATTATAAGGTTCAGGTACATCTGTGCCTAATTAATTACCATAATAGTTTCCTGTTACGGGTATATGGGAAACTTAAAATTAAAGGTTACAAGTATATAAAAAGAAAATCAATAAAATAATATTTTTATTGTAAAAATTTATTATTACACATATATTAATCAATATGTACATACAAATAAAAATTCGACATCTTTCTTTTAAAGTTTCTTTTTTCTGTTTCACTTTTAGCAATAGAGATAGTAATGAACTAGCTTTTACTGTCTTTATCACTAAATGTGACTCTTCTTATATTTTTGAATCTGACCTTCTTCGCAGGTAAATCTGGTGGTTTTCTTGGAGGTAGGTCTGGTGGAACTGGACTGGTGAATTTTTCTGGCAATTCTGGTGCTGTATGATCCATTCTCTCGGTTCGAGATGTTGACTGTCTCGTCTGAACAGGTGATCTTTCTATCATCGTATACTGATGTTTCGGTCTATATGATAAATCTTTTTCTTTACCTCTAGTTCTTCGAGTAGGTTCATCTACCGGTTGTGATACTGGTAATGCTTCAGCTTGTTCCACGTTACCGGACATTTCTTCTGTTCTTCCGAATATTGGTTCATCTGGTTCCAATGTAGCGTGTTTTATTTCACTTTCATGAGTTGGTTCTGCTACTGGTTCCATATTTTCGTCTATAGCTTGAGGTGTTACACCTTCCATATCGAATTGCGATTCTTCTGTTATGTTTCCGTCAGTTTTAGGTGTTCTTAAATAAATTACTCTAGTATCATTTTCATCATCATCATTATCTTCAGGTTTTCCATGATTATTCTTTTTATTTCGTTTTCTTTTTCTTAAGTTAACGTTAATTTTCTGTCTTGTGTCTGAGGATATATTTATATCGGTTTCTTCATTAAATTTCTCATCTTTTCTTCGTTTTAGCTACTTTAAAGTTATCAACATTTACTCTATATATCTTGCCTGTCGTAGGATCTCTTAGTAAATATGTATTACTATTTTCAAATTCATTCCCGTAAGCTTCAATTCTGAAAGGACCTCTCCACTTTCGGAACAGTTTAGGTGATAGGTGTGGTGGTTTGATTCTTTGAGTGTACACCAAATCTCCTATCTTTATTGGTCTATCTTTTGCCTTTTTGCTGCTCTGAGTTGAATACTTTTTAACTTCATTTTCTAATGTTACTCTGGCTTGCCTTCTTATTTCTTTAATTCTTTCATATAATTTTTCTATCTTTTCATCCTCCTTTATAGGTTTAGGATCTTTAGGTTTTATTAAGGCTTCAGATGGTAAATCTGACGGCATCCTCTTAGTGTAACCATAGAGCAAAAAATGTGGATCTGTTTTAATGCTACCGTTGTATGTATTATTTATAGCTGCTTGGGCCAAAGGTAAATATTGGTCCCAATCGCGCTGATTATCTTTTACGTAACATCTCAGAAAGTTCGCTATATTTGCGTTTGTAGTTTCGACCAATCCATTGCTATTGGCGTGGTAGCTACTTATTTCTACCTTTTTAATCTTAAACTTTCTGCATACTCCTTTCATGAGTTTTCCTACGAACTCCAATGCATTGTCAGACACTATTGTATCTGGCACGGTGTGGCATACTACTATCCTATCAATAAAAACATCTACAATCTTATCACTATCTCTCGATCTTAATGCTGCTAATTCTACATATCTTGTTAATTGATCTTTAAAGACGAGTATATATTTATTACCTTTCGATGTAGTTGTTAATGGACCCATTATATCCATAGCAATCTTTTGGAATGGTTGTTCCGCTAAAGGATATGTTTTTATTGTTGCCTTTTTAGGCTTAGAACCTTTCGCTTCTTGACACGTATGACAGCTTTTACAAAAATCTTCAACTACTTTTCTAATATTTTGAAAATGATATCTCCTTCTTAGTTTTTCTAGAGTTCTTTCTGACCCACTATGACCTTGAATTGAGTGAGTCATATCAATGGCTATATCTATAAAGATTTGGGTAACCATATCTTATAGTTTTCTTTTATTTTTATATAAATCATATCTTTAAAGAATTTCAAACCTTTTATTTTTCCACCTTTTTGTAGTTCTTCATATTCTACCTTCATTTCGACTGCTTTCTTTTGTTCTCTTGAAATAGTTGCAGTATCTAACGTTAATATTTCATCTGTTTTACCTATATCTTTAATATTATCATCAAACTTACCTTTATCTGTATCTTTATCTTTATTATTGGAGTTCTTAATTTTCTTAATTTTAAAACTATTATTTTCTCTAGGATGGTGCTCTATCATATTGAGTTTTTCTTGTCTCGTTTGTTCTGCTCTTATCTCTTCATCATCTATTTCACCTGTATCAGGGATGTATCTGGATAAGAAGTCTGCAACTGAGTTCTTCGTACCTTTTATATGTTCAAAGGTTGGATTGAAATCTGATACTGTTAAAGACCATCTAGCTAATCTAGCCGTTGGATAATCTTTCTTAGTGAATATTGCTACTGCTGCTGAATGATCAGTTTTCACTTTTATCTTATATCCATATATTAAGTTCTTAAACTTCCTCAACGCAAAGATGATCCCCAAACATTCCATTTCCGTAGGGGCGTAATTCTTTTCTGCTTTTGTCAATGTTCTGCTTGCAAAAGCTAAAGGTAATTCTTCTCCTTTTTCATTTTCTTGCAGTAATACTGCACCTAATCCGTGGATGGATGCGTCGGTTACTACTATAAATTCTTTCTTAAAATCTGGATATTGTACGATTGATCTTGCTAACAGTAAGTCTTTTAGTTTACTCAATGAATTTTCTTGTTCTTCTCCCCAAACGAATTCTTGTTTTTTCTTGAGTAGTTTGGTTAGTGGTTCGGCGGCACTTGAAAAATCGGGCATAAGAGTTCTAAAAAAGCCGAAGAACCCTAAAACCGAGCGTACCTCTGGTACACTAGCAGGTGTCCTAATTTTCGATAAAGTTTTCAGCTTCTCAGGGTCTACTGTAACCCCTTGACCAGAAATCAAGTATCCTAAAAAGACTATTTCTTTCTTGAAAAATTGGCATTTCTCCAATTTAACTTTGAAGTTACATTTCCTCAGTGCATCAAAAACTCTTGATAGGCTATGGTAATGAGAAGGTACATCTTGAGAGTATATTATTATATCGTCAATGTATGAGAGACAATCTATGCCTAGCAATCCACTTAACACTAGACTCATTACTCTGCTGAACACAGCGGGCGATTGTTTCAGGCCCATTGGCAGAACTCGGGGCTGCCAAGCTCCTCTCTGGGTTCTAAATGCTAGTAGGGGTCTACTCTCTTCGCTCAACGAAATCTGATAAAAGCCGTCGAGAACGTCTACGCAGCTGAATATACTAGCTCGTCCTAGTGAGTTCACCGTATCTTGTATTAGAGGTATGGGATATGCGTCCCCTATTGACCATTTATTGATCTTCCTATAGTCGACACAAATCCTGGGGCGGCCTCCAGACTTCTTGGGAATCACTAGCAAGGGACTACTGTGGGGAGACACTGATGGTTCAATCAGGTTCTTCCTCAACTGGTCCTCTGTCCAGGTATTAATATCGTTCACGAAAGATCTGGGTTGCTGATACTGTGGAGTGTACAGGACCTTTGGGCATTTCTCATCTAGTTCTAATTTAAATTGATAGTTGGGGAACTGCCCTATGGGGTCATCTGCCAGTCCCACAACGTCTCTGTTTTTCATGAGAAAATCAATAATGTTTTCAAGTTCCTCAGGTCGTTGTAACACTCGATACTTTTCTTCATCTTTCGTCAATATCTCTTTATATGTCATATATAATTCCTTTTCTGATAACCCTTCTGTTATTGTGGGTATCTTCCGCTTTTTATAATCTTTTCTGGACTCTTGCATAGTCTGTGTGTGTATCTGCTTCATCATGGTATTGCGTGTGGCGTTGACTCTTTCTATTTCTGTATGATTTCTTCTCAAGACTGGATAGGCTGTTGTTATGGCTTCACCCTTTATTATTTCAATAGGGCGGCTCCCTAAATTAATCAGCTCTATAATTATATTACCTTTCTTCACATTTGATAAAGTACTCCGTATAAAGATGGCTGCGCTACCTCTAAAGGCATCAGTTGGAACTGTAATTACCATACTATTGTCAGGTAATTGTTGCGCTTTTTCATCTTCAATTTTAGCTTCTAAGATATACTTATAATTAGGTATGATTCTTTTATTATTATTAAGTTTAACTATACACATGGTATCTGTATCTTCGTATAGATAAGGTTCTCCATTTATTTCAGGTGTGTATTTATCTAAGTTTTTACCATTACTATTTATTACCAACAATTTTTCTTTTATTCTCTCTATATCTGCTTGAGACATATGTTGTTTCATGTCAGTTTGGAATCGAGAATTTTGGGCTACAGTCATTTCTGTTGAGGTCTTTAAGCTCTTCCCAATCGAGTGCAATGACTGACGATCATTGACGGACTCTGGGACCCAATTATCTCTCTTCTCCTGTCATTCCACAAAGTATGTTCAACTGCACATCTTTTATCTTTAAATTTATGATGTGTCTTGTGGTGATTGTTCTTGTAGTTCAAACTTGTAGTTGAGTTTGATGCTTGTTGGCTGATCAATTCCAAGTTCGCATCTGCATCAGTACTAGATTGATTCCACTCGAGTTCACCTATGTGTGATGTTGTGGTATTAGACGCCTTACGTACCATTGGCGTACACACGGGTTGTGTGGTTTTTGTTTTAGGCCTTGAACCGCTATACTGACCTTTTAGCGGGTGCAGAGTGTTTGCGTACCTATGTGATGGTTGCAAGCACTCCACATCTTGAGTGTGTTGAATGGCTGAGTTCTCAGTGCTGGCTGCGTCACACTTCCATCTTCTAGCCCTTGTATCATTCCTGGTTCTTTTTCCATTCATTTTGGCATTATTGAAGTACCTCGGCGCGCGTTCCTTAGCATCTCTATACCAATTTGAATATCTATGAGAATCCGGTGTATGTTGTTGAGTATTGGATGGTGCGGTGCGGTACCGTACTGTGTCGTCACCATCAACCAAAGTTTTATTTTCAGAATATTTTCTATGATTGGAGTGATTGTTATGATTCCTCCAATATTTTCTCTTCCAACTACGGTTGGGGTTTCTGGCAAATTTTCTTTTAATACTATTGCAACGGTCAGAGTTCTGATCATAACCGTGCTGATCCATTACTTCAGAATTATTTTCATAATTCTCTTCACCATGATCGAAAAGTACTGTTTGATCAGGTGGATAAGGAGTAAACTCCTTATAATCTAACTCGTGAGCGCTGTGCTCATTCTCACTATAATTATTTTCTAAATCTGATTCCGATTGACCATTATGCTCATTCTCATCATAGGATGTGTATGAGTCTTCATCTGTATATTTGCCAGTGCGCTGCATCATATCTGCCGTTTCGAGCGCGTGCTCCATATGAGTGAGATTTTCGTCACTCTGGATATCTCTGAAAGCGATGTCTGATTCTTCTTCTGAATCTTCCTCACGGATTACATATAGATCCGGAGTTCTCGAGACTTTATAACAATACAAGTCACCTTCAAAAACATCATCCATTTGAGTTCGAGGCGGTCTTTTATACATCCCTCTACCGGTATCTTCGTACCAGTCTTCGGCATCATCTTGGCTGTTTCTTGAGTACCTATTGGTATTTTGGTACCAGCCTTTATTTTTGCGCTTGTTTCTGCGCCTATTTCTATACTTTATGCGCCTATTTCTGTTATTTCTTTGCCAGTTCTTTCTATTATTATATCGATTAAATCTTCTGCCTCTCTGCCATACAGGATTCGGTTGTTGTCGCCATTGCTCTGCACGGGCATAGTTATAATTACTATGGCATCGGCCCGATCTCTTGTTCGGTCTACGACGTCTTACTTTCTTCCTCCGTTGCTGCCAGCGATTCTCCGTTGTTCCTGATGTCTTATTTTCGCAGATTATATTCGATCGTTGGTTGGAACATTCCTTGTCCACCATTTTCGCGGATAATTTTACCTTTTTATCTACCATCAAAGGTATCGGATTATTTATATCTATTTTTAAACCTGTGCTACTTTCCTCCTTGAAATAGCACTTCCTATCTTTAAAATCGAATATAAGTGGTGTCTGTGACAATATATCACAGCCTAAAATGAGATTACC
>JABUQX010057269.1:0-5000 GCA_015478945.1 Trachelipus rathkii | reverse complement strand
AATATTAAGTGAGGTTATGTTAAGTAAAATTTATAAAAATGTTAGTCGTATGAAATTGTTTATAAAATTATATATATATATAAGTTTAACAATTAAGTAAATAATTAAGCTTTCACTAACAATAATTAAAAAATTAAAAAGTTTAAAATAAATAAGCCCAGACTTCGTACTTTAAAAGTCTTTCTGTAATTTAATCACAATTAAAAATTTCACAAAATTATATATATATATATATATATATATATATATATATATATATATATATATATATATATATATATATATATATATATATATATATATATATATATATATATATATATATATATATATATATATATATATATATATATATATATATATATATATATATATATATATATATATATTTGTTACCAAATATATATATATACATATCATATATATATATATATATATATATATATATATATATATATATATATATATATATATATATATATATATATATATATATATATATATATATATATATATATATATATATATATATATATATATATATATATATATATATATATATATATATTATATTGCATACATGTGTATATGCATACAATACGTTCACAAATGTTTTTCAGGTATGTTATATATTTATATATATATATATATATATATATATATAAAAATATATATATATATATATATATATATATATATATATATATATATATATATATATATATATATTTTTGTTTTTTATATATATATATATATATATATATATATATATATATATATATATATATATATATATATATAATATTTTATGTGGTATGCTAAAATATATATAATTTTTGGTCTCGCGCTATACATAAATGTACATAATTTGTGCGTTCATGGTACACACGTAAATATATCTTTTTACGCCCAGTTACCTAGTACACACATAGTCATGTAAGTTTATGTGATTAAATATTTATTATTCACGTTCAATGACCTAATAAAAATGACGTAGTTATTGATATCCGGTGATGCTAATATGACGTATTACTATTGTCTAGACCGTTGTCTATAATCGTTGTAGACAGCAATTTCCTTTAATAATATTATTATTATTATTATTATTATTATTATTATTATTATTATTATTATTATTATTATTATATTATTATTATTATTATTATTATTATTTTAATATTATTATTATTAATATTATTATTATTATTATTATTAATATTATTTTAATATTATTATTATTATTATTTTTATTATTATTATTATTTTATTATTATTATTTCGAAGTTAATTTGTTTTGCAACTAAAATGGCTTCGAAATTTACAACAATAAAATTTTTAATAATAAAAATAAATATTTAATATTTTTATCTCAAAAAGTTTTGAAGTTAAATAAATTTCAAAAATTTGAAAAATTCAAAAAAATTAAAATAAACTTTTAAATTGAAAGTTTTCAAATAATAATAATTTAAAAATAAAACTGCTTCGTCTACTTACATTACCAAAACTGTAAAGTTAGTATTGGGGGTTGACGGAATTTTTAAGATTAATTTATTTAAAATAATATTTTAAAATTTGTTTTAAATAAATTCAAAATGAATTCTAAGTTTATTAAAATGAGATCGCGTTCTTTTCGCTTTTAAAAGTTTACGAAATTTTTCTAAGTTAAAGTTGAAATCTTGGATAATTTTACTGAGTGAAAGTTATTTGAAAAGTCTTCTAAGTTCAGGAGTGGACTTAGAGTTTTTTACGTTATTTCGATTTGAATTCACTGATAAAATTAGACTGTCGTTTTTGCTTTTGTATACTAGTTGATAAGGTCGGAATAATGAGCTCTAGCCCATGATCCTTGACTTTTATACCCATTAGTTGTTTACCGAAATCTTATTTTCGTTTTAGCAACAGGATGGGTATCCTGTGAATTATTACGAAATTTCAACTTTTATGCAAAAGAAAATATAATATGAAAATTACTATTGCGTTATTGGGAAAAACCCTTAGGAAAAACCGTGTGAAAATTATTAATATCGTGGGAATATTATTGAAGTAAAATGTTATTTCATCATATGTGTTTTTCCAAATTGTTCTAAATATCATTAAATAATTATTTTATGGGATTTCTACATCCTGTTTATTTAGTTGGGGTTTTTATACAATTAAGCAATCGGACTTTTCATATATATATATATATATATATATATATATATATATATATATATATATATATATATATATATATATATATAAGGTTATAAGGTTATATATATATATATATATATATATATATATATATATATATATATATATATATATATATATAAGGTTAGCATATATATATATATATATATAGTAGTATATATAGTATATATAGTATATATATATATAGTTATATATATATATATATATAGTATATATATATATATATATATATATATATATATATATATATATATATATATATATGAATATATATATATATATATATATATATATATATATATATATATATATATATATATATATATATATATATATATATATATATATATATATATATATATATATATATATATAGTTGTTATTTTAACGGTTTGCCAAATTTAAATTTCAAAACTTAAGCTGATTTAACCACTTAAATCTACAGAAAAGAATTAAAGGTTTATTTAAATTGTAAAGGACTTTATCTTCTCATTTGGGTTAAAGTTTAGTGATTTTCAAAACTTTAACTTAAAGAATGTAATCATTACAAAAATAATTAAAATTTACAACCTTTAGCGACTTTAACGGACGTTACTTTTAAATTATGTTATTATTTTGATGCTAGCAGAAATAATTTAATGAATAATTTGTAAATTTTGAATAACACAAAAAAAAATTAATATTTATAACATTTTTTTTAAAAACTTCATTCATTTATGATTTTTAAAAATTCTTAATTTAATAAAAAAAAACTTGAAAACAGACACAAGAACACAAATGCCCAAACAGACAAATATAGAGAAGCAGAGGGATTAACTTTGACTCGAAACTTGATTAAAGAAATTACTCTCTCTCTCTCTCTCTCTCTCTCTCTCTCTTTTTTTTTATTTTTTTGTTTTTAAGATGTTCTTATGAATTGTGGTTTCATGAACTTTTAAGACAGGTGGTAAGAGGGGAGTGTTTGTGATCTTGTAGAGCTAATGCATAATACTTGTACATAAACATACACTCCAGTATGCACATGTATTTAGGTATAGAGTATGTATATATATAAATATATATATATATATATATATATATATATATATATATATATATATATATATATATATATATATATATATATATATATATATATATATATATATATATATATATATATATATATATATGTGTGTGTGTGTGTGTGTGTGTGTGTGTGTGTGTGTTTGTTTAGGTGTGTATGTGTTCATGTGTGTGTATATAAGTGATACATCTTTGAAATTTAATATTAAAATAGGAAATTACATTTCTCGTTTTTTACTCATGGGAGAATGAGCTATTCTCTCCTTGGGATTTCTTCGTCTTTCTCGGACGTTAATGAGAAAGTACAACTTCCCCACCTAGATTAGGGCTTGCCCATGTGTGTGGAGCTTTTATCTGTAAATATATATATATATATATATATATATATATATATATATATATATATATATATATATATATATATTTATTTTATATATATATATATATATATATATATATATATATAAAGTTTTAACTTTTATAAATGAGAATTTAGAAGCGTTTCCGTGGGATGAAAAAGTGGCAAAAAAGGATGAAAAAGAATAATTTGTTTTAAAGCAATTTATCAAACAATTTTCAATCATTTCTTTAAGTCACTGAGAGGGGGACGAGAGGGGAAGATAGGGGGAGGGGAATAATAATAATTAGGGGTGAATATGAGAGGTATGGGGGAATGGGGCTGAGAGATAAAGTGAAAGGTTATTAGGGACGATGATGGGAAGGAGCAGGGAAGTGGAATCGGATACCGGATAAACCGGTTCCTGTTCTAACTCCAATGCTAATTTCGGTACCGATGCCGGTTCCAACTCTGGTTCCAATATCTGTTCCAACTCCGGTACCGATGCCGGTTCCAACTCCGGTTCCAATATCTGTTCCAACTCCGGTACCGATGCCGGTTCCAACTCTGGTTCCAATGTTCCAACTCCTGTACCGATGCCGGTTCCAACTCCGGTTGAAATATCTGTTCTAACTCCGGTTCCAATATCTGTTCCAACTCCAGTTCCAATATCTGTTCCAACCCCGGTACCGATGGCGGTTCCAACCCTGGTTCCAATATCTGCTCCAACTCCGGTACCGATACCGATTCCAGCTCTGTTTCCAATATCTGTTCCAACTCCGGTACCGATGCCGGTTCCAACTCTGGTTCCAATATCTGTTCCAACTCCGGTACCGATGCCGGTTCCAACTCCGGTTCCAATATCTGTTCCAACTCCGGTTCCAATATCTGTTCCAACTCCGGTACCGATGCCGGTTTCAACTCCGGTTCCAATATCTGTTCCAACTCCGGTTCCAATATCTGTTCCAACTCTGATACCGATGCCGGTTCCATACTCCGATTCTAATGTCTGTTCCTACTCCATTTCAAATATCTGTTCCAACTCTGGTACCAATGCCGGTTCCAATTCCGATTCCAATGCCTGATCCAACTCCGGTTCAAATATATGTTCTAATTCCAGTTTCGATGACAGTACCAACTTCGGCTCCGGTTCCATTTTCTGTTCCAACTTCTGTTAAAGGTTCCAACTCCGGTTTCAATGCTGATTCCAACTCTGGTTCCAATATATGTTCCAACTTCTGTTCCAATGCCGACCGAATTCTAAGTTCCCGATCGCGTAATAATCTATTTTTTTTGAAAATACATACATATAACAAATCTAACACACACACACATACAAGCATATTTGAAAAACATATTTAAAGAAATTACATGAGAATATGAAGCAAATGGGCCAATAAAA
>JABUQX010057268.1:0-16974 GCA_015478945.1 Trachelipus rathkii | reverse complement strand
CATTTTGCTTCGTTCCATCAGTTTGGGTGTTTTAACCGTTTTCGCATTTATCATTGAAACGCTTTTTCTAGCGTTTTCATTGCCGCTTCATATATATATATATATATATATATATATATATATATACTATAATATATATATATATATATATATATATATATATATATATATATATATATATGAATTCAATAGCTTTTGGACAAACCATCAGTTAAACAACATTTCACAAAAATCAAAATAAATAAATAAAAAAGGCAGCAAAAAGGCAAAAGATATATTGTTGAGAAGAAAAATAAAAGCAATACTTTACAATTTCCTTTCTTTCTAATTTGCGAAAGAGATAATTTTCATATAACAGTAATTATAACGAAAAAACATCTAACTATGATAATAAAGACAAACAGACTCAGGATGGCCAGTGGTAATAGGATTAAAAGATAAGTGCTCAATTGAGGGTGTGGGGGCGAGGAGGCAAGGAGGGCGAGGAGGGCGAGGAGGGCACTGCTTTTCATCAGTTCAAAAGAGCTCAAATTCTGTATTAAGTTGTTATTTACGTAAATTACTTTCGTCAGACCTATTTATCTATTGCAAATAAATTCTATATATATATATATATATATATATATATATATATATATATATATATATATATATATATATATATATATATATTTATATATATATATATATATATATATATATATATATATATATATATATATATATATATATAAATATATATATCATTCTTTCAGTGACTTTCTCTATATTCCTTTATGGCTGTTCCATAAAAGCTGTAAAATCTATTAATAGCGTTGTTCCTCAATGTTCTTTATAATCTAAATTCTTTTTCTACTTTTCTTTAATGACATTCTCTCTCTCTCTCTCTCTCTCTCTCTCTCTCTCTCTCTCTCTCTCTCTCTCTCTCTCTCTCTCTCTCTCTCTCTCTCTCTCTCTCTCTCTCTACCTCTCTTCTCATTCTATCTCTCTCTCTCTCTCTCTCTCTCTCTCTCTCTCTCTCTCTCTCTCTCTTCGTCTCTATCCACTCAAATTCTAATGACTCGATCTACTACATTAACATTTTTAAATTTAGATGACTTATAACAAATTCTGCTCTTGCAAGTGGATACTTAGACAGTTGTTCTTTTTCCAGCTAATTGGAGCAAGAAAAATATCATGATTTTCAGGCATAAATTACATTCTTTATATAATCTGTACAATCTTTTTCGAAAACTCAAACCTTCCACTGTTTTTTACTATTCTTGTTTTCTTTTCACGTGCCCTAATTATAAGGTCCATTATATCTCTTTCTAAACAAAAGGTTCTGTATGCATCACAATCAGTTATGGTTCCCTGACACTCTTATAAGAATTTGGAGGTAGGGTTTTGTCTTTTCTTCTCTATTCTTCTACTCTATAACTCTGCCTACAATCTCTTAGCCCCATGAACTATTTACACATACCATATAACATGTCTGGCTAATGGATATTCTTCTTCTGGACTCTCTGGTTTCAGTACTGCTTCCTTTTTGAAGAGCTCCTTTATTCTCTCCATAGTCTCATCATTTCCCTGTCCAAATCTCTGACCTCAGGCTTAACTACTATGCTCATTATTTCATGTACTCCACTGTTAAAATCTAAAAGCCTTTAATACTTTCTCTACCTTTGACTTTCGTTTCTGAAACCTGCAATCAGGCATGTCAGTATGATTTGCCTTTGATTCTGATTCTCCAACCATTTAGATGGAATTTGGTGGGCCTCAAACTTTACAATCGAGGATATATATATATATATATATATATATATATATATATATATATATATATATATATATATATATATATATATATATATATATATATATATATATATATATATACATATATATATATATATATATATATACTACTCATATATATATATATATATATATATATATATATATATATATATATATATATATATATATATATATATATATATATATATATATATATATATATATATATATATATATATACTCTATACTCTCTCTCCTATATATATACATGGTTGATTTCTACATGTTTTTGCGTATATCCCGTAGGAGAAGGAACATTACTTATAATTTTATTTAACATTGTGTCTCAACAAAATGTATAAGATCTTAAGAGTAACAAACGAGCCTCCTGTCTTGTTCAAGCTTATCAGCAACTGAAGAACGAAAATTAAAGACTAATTAACCCCACAAGCCTAGACAGAAATTTTTCTTTATTTTTGTTTTTCATTCGTTTTGAAGAGAAGTATTTACACAGTATTTTGGTAGTGAGGATAAAGGGCCTTAGGAAAGAGTCTCCATTTTATCTTTCTGTACGTGATGAATCTTCTCTTCTCTCATCTCCTTTAAGAAGGTCAGCAAAGAAATAATCTTTCTTCTCATTCTCTTCTTTTTCTTTCTAACTTTTCACTCCTCCATTTTTTTAACTTTTGTTTTTTTTTTTTTTTTTTCTTCTTCTCCACATCTATCATAATTTACTTTTTCTGCTTTCTTTCATGGTTTGTTGCGGTCTATTTTAATGTTATAACTTCATCATGATATTATTATTACTTTTAATATATTATTTTATTTATTTTATTTAATTACTTCATCACTGGGTTCCTATTGTAGACTTTAGTCATTTTGTCAAAATATTTTAAAATTTTGAGGCTCCGGCTCTTGCTCGGATTTAAATCCATTTATTTTTTTGGTTAAATTTTTTGACTCCGGCTCCGGTTCCGGCTTCGGTTCCAAATCCGGTTCCGAATCCGGCTCCATCTCAAAATTTTTTTTGCATCTCAGACTCAACTCAAAGCCTGGTGGTTCTTCAGGCTTGTCTTATATGTAGGTTTTAATACATTAATACCAACTTTATTTATTTTTCAGTTACGTATTTTATATCTTATAGATATTATAAATAAATAAATAAATAAATATATATATATATATATATATATATATATATATATATATATATATATATATATATATATATATATACTTATATATATATATATATATATATATATATATATATATATATATATATATATATATATAAATATATATATATATATATATATATATATATATATATATATATATATATATATATATATATATATATATATATATATATATATATATATATATATATATATAATTTTTTTATATATATATATATATATATATATATATATATATAATATTATATATATATATATATATATATATATATATATATATATATATATATATATATATATATATATATATATATATAGATAAAAATATATATATATATATACCCATACAGTATTTGTATATATATATATATATATATATATATATATATATATATATATATATATATATAATATCTATATATATATATATATATATATATAGCCGTATATTTTTTAATTTTTCGTGACAAAATGAGTTAATAAACTAATTTCATTTATTGATACTTGTTGATATTGTGTGTTGATAATATTATGATCGGTACAGTGATTTATGAAACTATAAATAGTTTCTTGTAAACACTGAATATATAAGATTATAAAATTAATTACAATATAAATATTCAATCCATATATCTTCCTCCAATATATATATATATATATATATATATATATATATAAAATATATATATATATATATATATATATATATATATATATATATATATATATATATATATATATATATATATATATATATATATATATATACTGATATATTTATATTCATCATCTTCATCCACCTTCTTTCAACAGACTGGGGGTAAGGTGCGCCACATGCTCTGGAACAAATAGAAAGGTAGTAGTAGAAGAATATGACCATAAAGTCAAGAGGGCACAGCCTTACCGTCCCCTTTATACCCTTAAGTAAGAACTCATGCCAGTCAGAAGAAATCCACCCCAAGGCTTCTGGGACTGCGACAAACCTTACCTAGCATCGTCAATGTAGGGTTCATCACTTGTAGGTGACCCACAACCCCTCAAAGCCATCCACAAAACCCCACCACATTCACTCCTATTATGCACCTCTTCTTGCATCTTGAGAACTCACATTCCTATCCTCGCTGCATTCCTTTACTGTCTCAATCCACCTTTTCTTCAATCTACCAGCCGATCGATTAGCCTCACCACTACATACCCACATAACAACTGACAATCATCATCCTTTCTATATGACCAAACCATCTCAAAGTACTTTCATTTATCTCTTTATTATTTTCTTCACACCATACAACTCCCCTAATAGGTTCATTCCTCATTTATCAATTCTTCTCACACTAACACGCCGATGTTCATCTAAACACATTGTACTTTAGATCTATACCTCTTATTCCAGACCATAGTTTCACTACTATACATTAGCACAGGCAACAACATACCATGTAAGACCCAAGCGCACTCAAGACTTAGTCGCTATATCCACCAAAGATTTAGTGCTTGACCACTTTTCTACCATACGAAACTTTCATACTACACTCTGTATCATTCGTTCCTTAATATTTAAACTCAAGACACTTGTTCCCGCTGCCCACCATCTAACATAACTTCACACCGAGAGCTGTCCTCACTTACAACCATAACTATACTCTAATCTACGTTTTTGTCCAACCACAGGTTTACGCACCTGCTCCACGCACGCTCTCCCCAACTCTCATCATCCGCATATGTTCTCTTAGGGCCTGCTCTGCTATCTTAAATTCTCCTTCATTCTAATACCTTCCCCTATCACTCCCACCTCTAATTCTTTAATAACCCCATCCAAATACAAATTGAATAACCAAGAAAATATAACACATCCCTGCTTCACTCCGCTGTTGATATCTAACCAACCATTATCTACTCCATTTATTCTTACACACGCTTCAATATCGTAATACATACATTTGATTCCATAAAGAAGCCTACCACTAACACCATATATCACTAACCCCTGCCATAGAGCCTCCCTATTAATCCTATCATACGCCTGTTGCAAATCCATAAAACCTTAATACAATTTATTCTTCTTCTCCCTCATTTCTCAATCATTTGTTTCAACGAAAGAAAAGATTTGATCTCCCATCCTCAATCACTTCAACATTATTCTTCACCAATCCAGTCCCTCAGTCACTTGACGAAGTCTTTCGACAAAAATATCAATATATCTTCCTTACAACGCTCAATAAACTAATTCTCCTATTATTCTGCAGTTACCCTTATCCCCCTTACAGATATATATATATATATATATATATATATATATATATATATATATAAAACTCACCTATACTCTATATATAAATATTTTTAATTATATATATTTTTATATATATATATATATATATATATATATAACCTATATTCACACATTCTCTTTATTTTTTCTTTTATATATATATATATATATATATATATATATATATATATATATATATATATATATATACTATATATATATATATATATATATATATATATATATATATATATATATATAATATATAATATTTATATGTTTTAAAACTCGGATATATTTGAGAATTGGCGAGTTAACGGTCTAAAACCACAAACTCTGGTTTCTCGCCCAATGAAATTATCCCCGAGTCGTCTCCAATAGCTTTTAAGCTCAAACTTTGTTCCATTTTTATTGTGCTTGGAATTTCTGCCCTTTCAATAAATTTATCAAACAACTTTCGATATATCGCTAATTATAATATTATAAATCATTATTATCGGACATTTCTAACACAAAGGCATATTAATTATATAAACTTTTTACATTTATAATTTCATAGTTATAAAGAAACAAGGTCGTTGTACCATCGTTAGAAATATATATATATATATATATATATATATATATATATATATATATATATATATATATATATATATATATATATATATATATATATATATATATATATATATATATATATATATATATATATACCATGCTATATATATATATATATATATATATATATATATATATATATATATATATATATATATATATATATATATATATATATATATATATATATATATATATATACTATATATATATTTTCTCTTTATAAATATATATATATATATATATATATATATATATGTATGTATATCTTGTAAATAGGTTAAAAATTTTAATATTGTTATTAAATTTCTTCTACATCCTCCTCAATAATTTTATTAGTTCTCATTAATAGTTTCACAAGAAAATGATACCAACTTTAGCAGAACATATCTGCAAAAAATCTGTTCCTGAGATTAGAACAAACAGACCCAGATAGAGGATTAACTATTTTCAACTCGCTTGCTTAAAGAAAAGAAGAAGTAAGAAAGAAGAAGAAGAAGAAGAAAGAAGACGCATTATAAGAAGAAGAAGAAAAGCAAGAAGAAGAAGAAGAAAAAGAAGAAGAAGAAGAAGATAAAGAAGAAGAAGAAGAAGAAGAAAGAATGTGCTCTAATTTGGGGTTTAAATAGTCATTGAGGTAAGCTTTTTGAGATTTTGATACCAAGATGATGGAGTCACTGCTGTCAGAAGAGATTGCTTCAAAAAAATAGCTTTATCAAAAGGAAGTGATTTCGCCTTAAAATTAATTAAAACTCTCTCTAATTCTTGGTATATATATTGCGTGTAGTTTTTAGCGTTAGAAAGCACGTCATCGAAAGTTATATGGTTTTTTATACCCACGGGATAGATAAAATGACATTTAATTAAGCTTTTCTTTGTTTAAAGGACTAATTATGTATATATATATATATATATTATATATATTGTTAAACATAATAAATTTTCCATATGTAAATTATATTTATATATATATATATATATAGATATAATGTATATATATATATATATATAGTATATTATTTATTTATATATATTATATATATATATGTAGTGGAGACCAAGTGACGAGGGCATGAAAACGTATGGTCACTTGACCTCCAGAAGAAAACGTAATTAGTATTATCAAGATTATTATAAAATAAGTTAGAACCGTGAGAAAAGTAAAAAGAAATTGTGATATCTACCTGGAGGAGATATTGAGAAGAGCCATCAAGTTTTAATCTACTGGCAGGATACAGGAAAGAGGGACCATCGACTTGCCAATGCTCCTGGTTTGTGTCCAAATAGAGAATAGATCACTTATAATAATAGGTAGAAGGGGAGAATGAAAAAGAAGTAAAAGATAGATTTATTAATCCATATGTACTATCAAAAGTAGTAGAGGTAATGTTAATACATTCAACATATATCCGGGAAACTAGGGGGATAGCCTTAAAAAAAATGGTTACGGGGGTGGGAACCCACAACTGTAACTAAGTGGTTATAACTAATGTTCAGAAGAACTGACTTAATATTACTGAATCTGGGAAGTTATCCAGAATATTAATGGGTCTGGGAGGTTATCCAGACTTGATTAATGGGTCTGGGGAGTTATCCAGACTTAAGAGATTTTTGACTATGATGATAAATCTTGTGAGGTGAAGACTCAAGATAAGACTTAAGACAAGTCCAAAATAAAGATGAATCTTTCGAGAGGTCTATAACGAAGACCCAAAATTAGGATCTGTCTTGAGTGAAGATCAAGACCCAATATTAAGACTCTTGAGTGAAGATCAAGACCAGAAATAAGAACCAAAAATAAAGATTGTCTTGAGTGAAGATCAAGATCCTAAGTTAAGACCCTAAATTAAGACCAAAAATAAAGATTGTCTTGAGTGAAGATCAAGATCCTAAGTTAAGACCCTAAATTAAGACCAAAAATAAAGACCCTGTAAAATTACAGGAATTAGTTTTAGAAAGTTAAGAAGTTAATATATTGAATATTAAACCATTAATTACTATGAGCTATTGAAATATGGAAATAAAAGATGGATCTTACCCTAACGATAAGAACGTTGTCAATGAGGGGTCTTATTTATGATGAGACGAGTCAAAGAATCCAGGGGATGACGAGTCTTGGGTAAGTACTGTAACAAAGGGGGGGAGTTGAGTACTTTCCTGTATTATATACTTAATAGATGTTAATTAGGATTTCAAACATGATTACATACCTGGGAGATTGTTATCCTAATGTGTAAGTAAGTATTCCTAACTTCGTGGGTACATCAGTGATGTGTTAGAACTATTATCATCTATACTTTAGTACGCATGCCTTCATTAACTTTGAAACTTTGATAAGCTTTTTAGAATCTACTTGTTATAATTAAAATTATAAATTATGAAAACATGGATATGTCTACTGTAACAGAAAGAAAAACTGATTTATTAACCATAAAAACCCAAAGGTAAAAAATATACAAACAAAAAATAGTTTAATCATACATGTTTAACCTTAATAAGCAGAGTACTCACTTATTCTAATATTAGAATAAGTTTTCCATCTTGAAACCACTTTGGAACTAACTTATACCACACATGTATGTGTGAATTTAACCTGGACTCCACAATTACCACTACACACTTCCCCACTAAGCCTAAAAAACCCCACCTTACTTTCGAAGGCATAATAAATGACAGAGCATAGACTTAGTTTTCCGAGGGATAGTTAAAGGATGATTTATTTGGTATATTGGGAGTCAGGTGCCTAAGTACGTTAAACACCACTACAATCATTAGAATGAATATTAGTATGTAGGTTCTACTATTAGTAAGTTATACCTTACAAACCATACAATTAATTGGAATAAGATAGGATAGGTACAGTAAGTAGGAAAATAAGAATTAGAAAAGCAGCGGACCTTCTTAGGAGAGGGGATGGGAAATGCAAAACAATAAATTAGTAATTTGGCATTGATACATATTATAATATTTTTCGTCGAAGATTATCAGTAAATAAGAATTTTATAATTAGAATATAAAATAACATTATCAATTTGTTATTACACTCAATATCAACTTATCATTAGATTTGGTTATAACCAAAATTATTTTTAATATTGTGATCCCCAAAATTTTGGAAAATTTTATTTTGCTTAAGAGCAATTAGATTAATTTACAAGTAATAGTTACAAATGGAAAAGTGTACCTTATATTAATTTAGTACATTACCACCCGTGTCTTCGTCTGTTGAGATCTTCAGATGACTGCTACATTGCCTTGGTATCCAGAGACATCATCTGAAATATGAAACTCACTCCCTCCTACTCCCTTGCAACATCGTCATAAACCATGACCATGAGTCAAGGTTTGGAGGAAAATATATGTATGGCTATATACGTTGCAATATAATGCTTGAATAGACATACTATATATTTTACTCTGTATATATATATATACTACTATACTAGTTATTATATACTCCATACTCAACTATAATATATATTTTAATATAATTATTATATAATTATAGATATATATATATATATATACATACATATATATATATATATATATATATATATATACCGCAAAAAAAAAATCAGGTGAACCTAGGGCTAGGAATAGTTAATCAAGTATTTGAAGTTAATTTAAAAACACAACGCAGTTGTTTCGTTTTCTGTGTTATGGGATTAGGAATTAAAGGGCTTTTCTGACCATGGTTGGTGTGAGGCTGATTTATATCTTTTACGATACACTCGAAACGGTTGCCGAGTCTTTTAATCAGTCTTCTCAATGTTAGATCGGGGAGTAAATGGTTTTCTTTAAGGGCTGTCGCTCCCAATACTACTGGGGCTAACATCATTTCTCCTGGGATTATTAGGAAATTGATAGGGGTAGTAGAATAGTCACTATCAAGGAAATGTAATGGAATATTGATGTATGAATCTACAGGGACAGTGTGTTCATGTGTTAAGCCACTGATGGCATTTATTCCAATGTCCTTAGAAGGTTTTATAAGGTGTTTAAGTTGTTGGGGAATGGCCTCATAGCTAAGTAAGCTAATACTGGCACCAGTGTCAACAATACAATTTTTAAATTGAAGGCTATTTTGTTCAAGAGCTACGGATATTGTTAACTGATTTGTGGTGAACTGTGTACAATTGACAGCTACAGTGCGTACATGACTGTGTAGTTCTTTAGTAGTTTCAGTTATAGTTACAGGAAGTGCGGGTATTTCAGTGTTTCTGTGGTCATAAATTAAGGAAGAAGACGTTTCTTTGGGTTGTGAATTGTAAGTAAATGATTCCATGTTCATAAATGGAAAACAGAATGAGAAATCTGTGTTTGGCTTTTCTTCCACAGTGGATTACTTACAACTGGTGCATTTAACTTTGGTAAAGAAGGACTATATGGTTTTGGTAACCAAAGGTTAGATAAATTAGATTAGGTGCACAAGAGTTAGGTACATTAGTGTTAGGTACACAAGGGTTAGGAATTGCGTAGTAGGTTAAACTTGGTTAGGTAATATTAGGTTAGGTACACAAGGGTTAGTTACATTAGTATGTAGGTAAATACTGTTAGGCAAGTCGATTAGATATCCTGAGAATGTGAATGATTAGGGACAACGGGAATTACGTCCGTGGACGTTTGTACTTTTGTTCCGTTTTGGGCAAGAGATTTCACGTAATATACATTTCTTATAGTATGTTCCAGTGGAAGTAGGAAATTTAGAAGTGTAGTGCGAAAAACTTAGGAAGTATGAGTGTTTGGAGAGTTTGGCGGCGTTTGTTGAGATGGAGGGTGCTGAAGACACTTCATCCCTGGATGAGGACCTCCGCAAAAGGGACAAACAGCCTTGCGAAATTTCGGTGGGAAAGGTGTTGGAACAGATTTACGTGTTCTGCAATCAGCTATAACGTGACCTTTCTTTTTGCAGTAGCTACAAATTTCCAGATATTTGTAGCATTCACGTATCTGATGACCGATCTTATTGCAAAAATCACAAACAAGGGTCGTACGATCAACAGAATCTAGGTTAGGTCTTTTAGGAGTAAAAGCTCGATTATTTTCATGTGAGGAATTTTTATGAGGAAGATCGCGAAAAGGGTGACGACCACCGCGATTGTTTAAAGAAGAGTTGTGAGATGTTATGTTCTTAGAAGAATGTAACTTTTTAGAAGTTGTATGAGTGGAAACCTTAGAAGGGTAATTAGTATTTTGAGTTTTCTTTACTGAATGTTCTGTGTTCGGGGGATATGTAAATGGGAAATTTGAGAAATCTTTGTTATGGGTGTATAGGAATTCAGCATACCCCACGATATCTGACCAAGGAGTACGCCAATTTTTATGAGCTCGTACATTTTTATGTACTCTCTAACACCTTGTTCTATGTTGTTGGGAAGGCTTACATAAAAATGATAGGTTCTGGAGAGTTTCGGTGGCCACTCATGTCTAGGGACCATGGCTGGCATACTGAGCCAGACGTCTCTAGCTGTAGGCAAACAAACGAATACTCTCATTTTTGTAACGGCGGGCAGATTGAAATGTATGCAATAGGGATTCCTTCCTTTTTCTCTCTTCCTCCTCATACCATTGGATGAGGGTCTCTCGAACAGAGAAATAATCTCTATCATCCTTGGTGACAAGATGATAGACATTAAGGAAGTGACCGTCAAGTTGTCTGCCGAGTAAATTTAACCATTTGTGATAGGCTGTGGGATAATGAAGTTGGCAGTAAGCTTCAAAATCCGTTAAATAAGTTAAGAAATTTGTACCATTATCTAGTGTATATGTACCAGGGTCTACCCCTTTAAGATTATGTGAATTCTTGAGTAAGGAATTCAAGTGTAAGATGGCTTCTTCCATCCTATCGATTTTTTGTTTTATGATGGGACCTGAGTACATATCAGTGTTTGTTTTTGATCTTGAGTAAGAATTTTGGTGCAATGGGAAATTATGCTTAGGGTTACGTAGGTACGATTTTGACTTATGTGGCATGTGTGGAGGATTTGAACGATGTGAATCCTCAAAATTGTAAGAAAAATGATGTGATGGTTTAGGACCATGTAAGTGCTGTGAAGATTGTGATGAGAGGTTGGACGGACCATTTTGGGAATCGATACTGTGGGGATAACTAACCAAAGCTATTGCCTGTTCATGGTCAGCATGTTTTTGAAAATTACGGTTAAAGGTGAGTAAATCCCTATTTGATTCTAAAAGGGTTTCCTCATGGATGGGAAAATCAATCAAATTAGTGGTAAGTGATTTCGGACAATATTCGGTTGACACATCCAGATAATAAACAAGATTAGAGACACTACAGTGATCTCTTTGTTCAACCATCTTGTTAAGACTTTTAAGGAACTTTATGGGTAATAGTTACAGTTTTCGATAATTACAGTTTTCGATTATTGACTATAATAAAGAATTAAATTCAACTTCAGTTTAAATTCATTAATTATAATTTTAAGTCATGTAAAATAGGAGCTCTTTAATACTTCCTTTCACTCTCATTCAAGCTTAAGGAAGAATGCTAGATATAAGATATAAAATGGATTTATTAGGATTTAGACAGATATGCACCGATCCAATATAAGGACCCTCAATGTCTTTCCTCAACTTTTACCTCGTATAAAGATAAGAGGCCTTTGGCCCATGGCCGCAAGTAGAATCTAACCCCACTCACAAATTCCAAGTTGAGCAAACGGCACAAGCACGCACCGACACAACGACGAGAATAGGTCGCCTGTTCGGGCGGCCACCCTTAATATAACCATTTCTGACCTATTATGGTAGTGGAGACCAAGTAGGACGGAGGGCATGAAAACGTATTGCGGTCCACTTGACCTCCCAGAAAGAAAACGTAATTAGTCATTATCAAGTTAAATTATAAAAATAAGTTAGGGAAACCGGGAGAAAAGTAAAAAGGAATTGTGATATCGTACCGGAGAGATATTGAGAAGAGCCATCAAGTTTTAATCTACTGGCAGGATACAGGAAAGAGGGACCATCGACTTGCTCCCAATGCTCCTGGTTTGTGTCCAAATAGAGAATAGATCACTTATAATAATAGGTAGAAGGGGAGAATGAAAAAGGAGTAAAGAATAGATTTATTTTTCACATATATACAACAAAAGTAGTAGAGTTTATATAGTTAATTTTACATTCATCATGTATCCGGGAAACTAGGGGGATAGCCTTAAAAAAAATGGTTACGGGGGTGGGAACCCACAACTGTAACTAAGTGGTTATAACTAATGTTCAGAAGAACTGACTTAATATTACTGAATCTGGGAAGTTATCCAGAATATTAATGGGTCTGGGAGGTTATCCAGACTTGATTAATGGGTCTGGGGAGTTATCCAGACTTAAGAGATTTTTGACTATGATGATAAATCTTGTGAGGTGAAGACTCAAGATAAGACTTAAGACAAGTCCAAAATAAAGATGAATCTTTCGAGAGGTCTATAACGAAGACCCAAAATTAGGATCTGTCTTGAGTGAAGATCAAGACCCAATATTAAGACTCTTGAGTGAAGATCAAGACCAGAAATAAGAACCAAAAATAAAGATTGTCTTGAGTGAAGATCAAGATCCTAAGTTAAGACCCTAAATAAGACCAAAAATAAAGATTTGTCATTGAGTGAAGATCAAGATCCTAAGTTAAGACCCTAAATTAAGACCAAAAATAAAGACCCTGTAAAATTACAGGAATTAGTTTTAGAAAGTTAAGAAGTTAATATATTGAATATTAAACCATTAATTACTATGAGCTATTGAAATATGGAAATAAAAGATGGATCTTACCCTAACGATAAAGAACGTTGTCAATGAGCGGTTCTATTATTATGAGCGAGTCAAGGAATCCAGGGGATGAGAGTCTTGGGTTAAGTACTGTAACAAAGCGGGGGAGTGAGTTACTTTCCTGTATTATATACTTAATAGATGTTACATTTAGGATTCAAACATGATTACATGACCTGGGAGTTGTTATCCTATGTGGAGTAAGTATCCTAACTTCGTGGCGTACATCAGTGATGTGTTTAGAACTATTATCATCTATACTTTAGTACGCATCCTTCATTAACTTTGAAACTTTGATAAGCTTTTTAGATCTGAATCTTGTTATAAATTAAAATTATAAATTATGAAAACATGGATATGTCTACTGTAACAGAAAGAAAAACTGATTTATTAACCATAAAAACCCAAAGGTAAAAAATATACAAACAAAAAATAGTTTAATCATACAGGTTTAACCTTAATAAGCAGAGTACTCACTTATTCTAATATTAGAATAAGTTTTCCATCTTGAAACCACTTTGGAACTAACTTATACCACACATGTATGTGTGAATTTAACTTGGACTCCACACATACCAAGTACATATATTATATATATATATATATATTATATATATAATGATATATATATATATAATATATATATATATATATATATAGTATAATATTTAATATATATATAGAATATAATATATATATATAATATAATAGATTCAATAAGTTTTGGACAAAAAGTTCATACTTTCCTGTCTATAATCCAAAATCAAAAAGAAATAAATAAATAATAATAATAAAAAAAGCAAATTAAAAAAAAAAAAGTTATTTGAATAAAATATCATTGGAAAAAAAAACTGGAGCATAATACTTTAAACAATTTCGCCTTTCATTTCCTATATTGCAAGAAGGATAATTTTTATCATTATAAGACTTATTAATGGGTAACTAAACGTAGTCACACGGTTTGAATAGCTAAAGATAAAGCGCGAACCTGCGGAAGGATGGGACCGCGGCCGCCATACGGGTTAATAAGCGATTAAGAAACTAAAGTGTAATGAGCGCGGACGGGCGAGGAAGGGCAGAGCTGAGGGCCGAGGAGGGCGAGAGAGGGCGAGGGAGGCGAGGAGGGCGGTGTTTTTTTAATCCATTAAAGATGAGGGTCTTAGATTAGTCTGTGGTTAGAGTTTTTCCGTTCGTATTAATATTTGTATCCTATATATCTTCTAAGTATATCGAGCTATATACTATACATATAAGGATCTATCATATAATATATATAATAAGTAGTGGAGACGTGATAGGACGAGTATATAGAACGGCCTGGCTATATATAGTAAAATAAATGGCTAATCAGAAAAGTGTAAGTATATAGGGATACCCATAATAAACAATATTATGGAACGTAAGTGTGATGACAGAGCAGGGAATTCTGACTTGCTTGTAATAGACTCAAATAAATTTATACTGTTAGGTTGAAGAGTAAAATAAGAATAACTAACTTTCATAACGACTAGAGACAGAAGCCACAGAAAAATTCGATCTGAAATATAAGGAATTAGTAGAAGAATCAATTGAGATAGCTCGAATAATGAAAATATATTCATTCTGTATCAGAGACTTTAACTATAATTTCCTTTATGGTTGTCCATAAAAGTGCTCTAAAATCTATAATGAGGTGGTTCCTCAGGAGATATCCGATTATCCACGCAGTACAATCTCATTCAGGACCAACTTTATTACATCTGAATGAAATATCTCTTCTCTTTCTCTCTCTTCTCCTCTCTCTCTCTCTCTCTCTCTCTCTCTCCTCTCTACTACGTACTCTCTACATCATCTCTCATTCTCTCAATCATCATCATCTGCAATACTTCTCTCTCTCTCTCTCTCTGTCAGTAATTACCTAGTCCAATCAAATATCCTAATGCCACTCAGATCCTACTATTAACCTAATAAATTTGGCAAAGTATCGACCCACTCAACAGAATTAGGCTCTGAAACACCAGGTAAGGATCCTCAAAATGAGCCGCAGTCGTCCTATTCTTCCATAATTTCATAAATTGCGACGCAAAGAAAAAATATAGGTAGATTTATCAAGGCCAATACCACAAGATTCTTCAAACAAAAATAGTAAGATCTAATTCTGTACAATTCGTTACGAAAGTCAAACCTCTCCAGCAAGATTTTGCTGTTCTTGATTTCTTTCACGATGCCTCTATAAATATATAAAGGGTCACAATTAATAATCTCTGTCTAACAAAAGAAGAAGTTTGAAGAAAAGTATAGACATACACATAATACTGAGGATGGTATACCAACAAAAACAACATGTTCAAACTTAATGTAGGTGCAAGTCATTGGGACTTTTTCGTACTATATCCATACATAATATCACCAATACTCTCACTAACTCTTCTCTAATCATCGGTCAAGCATATATGAAATGTAAGACACCCCCAATAGCCCCCAAAAAAAAAAAAAAAAAGTATAACATGTCTATTTCAATGATATTCTTCTTCTGGACTCTCAAAGTCAAGAAAATACTTTCTTCTTTATAGAGAGCAATCGTTACCACTCGACAAATACTCCATAGTTCTCAATAAAAAAAAAAAAACAATTCCCTGTCTAAATCATCTGATCCTCTAAGATCTTAAGTATTAAGATACTTAAGGATTCACAGGTAAGAAAACTGTAAGGAAGTCAAAGACAGTTAAGGAATAAAAAAAAGGTGAAAGGAAAGTGTTCATATTAGAATAAATATATACCAGTAGGAAGACAAAATGAAAGATTGAGCATGCAGTTAAAGTCACATTAACATGCTAATAGCGTTAAAATCTTTACATGCACTCACATAGGTAAATCTTAAAAAGAAAAACAAAACTTACCATTCACACTATTAGTTACTCAGAACTGTCTATATGACATCAAATCACAGTTTCAAAAACCTGTGAATCGAAATGCAATGAATCGCCGTACATGCTTAACTGCCTTATGATTCTGGTTCTTCACCACAATTTAACAATGGAAAGATTTGGCGGACCATAAAGCCATATTGCAAAAAATTCAAGAAGGAATAATAATTGAATAAAATAAATAAAACACAAATAATAATAACACATATATAACACATAAAAACTAATATATATAATACATAAAAATAAGACATAAAGAATAAATGCATAAAATAAAAAAACTCAAATAAATGAATATACAACTAACAAATAAATATATTACCATACAACATAATAACATAATATATATATACAACAACAAACAACTAAAATACTATAATTATATATAATATATATATATTATATAACACAC
>JABUQX010057267.1:0-34245 GCA_015478945.1 Trachelipus rathkii | reverse complement strand
CTCACCAAATTATTTTTATTTTTAATTTGTTTTTTTTAAAATTTATTTTTTTATTTTTAAAAACAAAGATTGATTAGGTTGAACACGAATGAACAGCCCGGATACGAATTCAATTAATAATAGTGAAACTGGGAAAGAATGATAATAACTGTCACAGAGCCTTCAAAAATGTTCGCGATGTTACGTTTGTCGATCTTTTTTCTCATAGGTATCAACCCCCCCCACCAAACTATGTTCTGTCTTGCATTCGTTTTTTTATGATGCTTTCTTTTTATTAATTTTTTTGTAAGTTACGAGTACTGGATATTTCTGGATCTGTATCCATCGTCTTTGTTTTCTATATCGCAGGCGTTGATTTGGTTTTACGTATTATATCAAACAAAAAAAAACAACAAAGACCCTCCCCCCAAAACAGTGGTTTTTAGTTGGATAAAAAAAATAACAAAAAAAAAAAGAACAAAAAAAATAAAAAGGAAGGTTAAAAGAAGGATAAATTAACGTTTAAGATTAAACGGAAAGATTCAATCATGAAATAAGAGAAGCTCGAAGGAATACAAAAAGCATTAAGAAAAAGAGCTTGCTTTGCTGAGTTGGGACGTTGTGAAACGAAACCTAAGTTTCTAAGACGTTATAATAAAATATTTCGGACAACAAAAAATCACAAGATAAGAAGAAGAAAGGGAAGAATATAAAATATGGGAGTTGTGATTTTCAAATAATGTTAAGGTTTCAAGATCCCACTCATCGCGGGTTGTCGGCCACGGGCTGAGGTAGGGGATAACACGCCCGCGCGTCTCATCACTGGCGTTTTAGTACTTTAATAACAATCACCTTCTATCCTCTCTTCTGGTTTGCTCGTGCGCTGTGGAGCCCGTCAGTGCGCACATCACCGACGAGGCACCGGCGGCGGCTATCGCAGGCGAAAGGATTGAGATTGGATTCGGTTTTCTTTCTAAGACTTTATGATCTTGGGGTTGTCTGGTCGCGAATCTCTACGGCCTCTCACGCTCCGCGGCTGCGAAGCATTCAAATATATTTACGTTGGTTCACACATGGATACTCTATTATTTTATTAAATCATTGTTAGGATCTTGTGTAGCTAGAATAAAAAAAGGCGTTAATTATTAGAGTAGGGCGCGGATAACACCTAAGGATTGTGAGTCATGAGTATTATAACAAAATCCATGTTCTATCAAATTTGTATCTCTCAATATTTTGTGTGACGTGTACTAGTCAAAGATTCGTTAGAAATTTATCATTGCAGACATCACTGCTGTTTTATAGATTATACCTTTTGTTACCATTACAATCCATCGTTTTGATTGATTTTGCCTCTCAATTTCCATGTCTACTATTTTTGCCTTTCATATGTTTGTTATGTCTACTTATGTCTTTGGACATAATTAAATATGCTTGCATTTGAAAAGTACCTTTAATTTATGTATTTTAGTTATTATCAATCTCTATATTAATTAATCTCGTATATTAGTTAATCTCTACATTAATCTCTATAGCGCAGGAAGTAATGTGCCACTCCATTATAAACTTTTTCTAAACATTTCTAATTATGTTCGTACTCTATGCAAGATTTGCGCGAGTCAAAATTTACTTCAGCATAAGTCTAAAGTGAAAATAACTATAAAACCCGTCATTTTAGATTACTCTTTCAGTCAGATAGTCTCAGTCAGATCTACGAGCAGAATAAAACATACAAGAATCAAATACTTCTCTCCAGATAAATCCTCCAAACTTAAAACGCTCTAGGCAAGAGCGGGAAATTTCACGGGGGCTACGGCTCGCCTGCGAAGAATATCTCACAGAAGGAACTTTTATACTTTATATACTTATTTCATATTTATTATGTTGAATAAAAATCATCATTTCAAATATTGGTTTCTAAAATTACATCTTTAATAGTGCTTGTCTCACAAAAAAAGCTCACCAACTTAGCAATCCTTTACCATATACTTATATTAAAATAACGAAACTCTTTTAACTGCCATACTCACTGATTTATATGACTATATGAAAATGTTTGTCCTTCTTTGAATAAAGCTATGTTTATTTAATGTGTTTATATGCATAGATCTTGATCTCTAAATATATATATTTATACTTTTTCTTTTCTACAAATTTTTAAATAATATTTAATTATATTTAAAAGGTATTAACAACACTTAATTAATAAAGATGTGTAACATATAATAAAATTCAATAAAGCACAACCTTCACTGCCTCTATTCCAACACTAAAGTTTTATTATTATGGTAAAACATTTATTTTCACTCTGTCACCATAAGTGAAAATATCGTACATTGATAGAATGATAGATAGTTAATAATTGATTTAAAAATAGATAGATAGTAAGAGTAGATAATAATAGATAGATAGATAGATAGATAATAATAGATAAAATAGATAGATTAGATTAAGAAAGAATCAGATGATTAGATTCGAGACAGAGCAGTGAACGAGAAAAGACGAGAATTTGAGCAGACGACGAGACCTGAGAGAACGAGAGAGCAAGAGAGAGAGAAAGAGAGAGAGAGAGACGAGAGAGAGAGAGAACGAGATTTTTTTCTGAGAGACTGCAGAACGAGATCGAACAATATGATTTATCTATTCTTGTTTCACATTATCTCTACATTCTCACTTCAGTGCTGAGCGAAATGTCATCACTCGCGGCAAAATCCTGCGCTATTTTTTCGCTCGAAACCAGCAACGTATTTACGCCTTGGCCTTTTCCTAATATTTTATCCTCTTTATTATGAATCACTGAGATTACCAGTATACGCCCCATCGGCTTTCCAAATTACTCCCTTGAGAACGGGAATGGAAGGAAAATTTCAAATGAAGTTAATATATCTCTACATTATTATAAAGTAAGTTGATTTTCTTAAATTTTATTTTACTACAATTAGTCTTTTTACACTTTCATATTAAACACATTTACACTAACTATCTAACGAGACCTAGAAATATTCTATACATTAAAAATCCCACTAATAAACACTAGATTAACGAGAGTAATATCAATTGCAGGATACCCCAAAAGGGCACACTCTCTCTGCTTTATGAAACGCCCAAGTAACTATATTACTATTTTATATAATATATAAATATAAGATAAATACATACTATATAATAAATACTACTACCTAATTATCGCTACTACTATATAAGCAACCTACCTATTGTACTGACCTGATCTCTAGCATAAATCTCACTGAAATCCAGAGGATGGCTAAAATCTTCTCAGTTCAGTATCCTTAGAAATTAATTATGAAACTTTGATGCACGCCTCGAAAGAGAAAACAGAACCAGAAGCGATAAATTTTGAATGAAAGATTGACCAACCGACACGAAGTCTTCAGACCATAAATTTTTCTTTTAATTCTCGCGTTTTTTTTTTTTTTTTTTTTGTTTTGGAAAAAGAGTCTAAAGTATAGCCTTAAATTTCTCTTTTTTTTTGAAACTATCAGCAAGTGATGGCTTAGTATAACATATTCTAATCTTTTATTAGACTGGAAAATTTAAAGGAAACAAAAGGATTTAGTTTTAAAGATATTAAAAAAAACTAATAATAAAAATATTTATTTTTAAACTTTCATTCATATATGGTGTAAGGATATTATTTAAGTCTTAAAATATATAATATTAATTCTATTGACTATAACAATTCAATGAATAATATTCTTCTTCTCTTCTTCAAAATTTATATTAATTTTCCTTCAGACCCTTTTATTGTTTAAATATTTGATTTGTAATTTGCAATTAACAACAATTCCGATTATATAGTATATATAAGATATATCACTAATTATATATAATATATATATTTTAATATAATATATATTTATTATATATATATATATATATATTATAATATATATATCAATATATAATATATATATATTATATATAATAGAGAATACTATATTATATATATTAATATTTACTATATATATAGTTAAAAATTTTATACTATATATTATAGACCTACATTACCTTTATATAATTTCTATTATATATACTATATATATATCTATATTAATATAATATATCATATAATATATATATTTATATATATTATATTATATTATAATAGATATATATATATATATTGAGATCATATATAAATATAACATTTAATATTATTATTATATAATATTATAACATCAGTATATTATAATAAATAAGAAGATATTTTATATAATATATACATTTTTATTCATATAGTATTTATTATATATATTAATTAACTATCTATTTATATTTATATATAATTTATTAATACTTATAATTATATATATTATATATTATAAAGATATATTTAATATATATTATTATTTAATTTACTATTATTTTAATGATTATAACCAACATACTAAACTAGTTAAATCCCCTATCTTTACCAGGATACTAAATAACTTCTAGTACCTGACTTAAGATAAGGAAGTAGCGCACTTGAACCATTTGTGGTTATCTATATATATATTATTTTACTTAATATATTATATATATAATATTATAATATATAATAATTAATTATATAATTAAATATCATATATAATATATTAGTATATATAACTATATATTATATTATTATTTATGCTAATATCATATATATAATATACATATATATACTATATATTATTTTATCATATATTAATATATATTATATAATATATATATTTATTAATAATATATATATAATGACTCGAGAGTCATCGAGTCTTGTAAAAGTGTTTAAAAACACCATAAAGGAAAATTAAGGAAGAGAAGCACCAGATAGATTCAGAAAGAGAAGCAGTACGAAGGTTATTGGAAGAATTACGGAATATCTGAAGGTGTTACATAGGCTTGAAATATTATTTGATATCCTAAGCAACTTATTGCTATAAAAAAATTATTATTTATTCGGATTTTTAAATCTGCAAAATTGAAGGTAGTAATAAATATCTTTTTATAGAATTATTTCAAAAAATTTTAATCAGCTTTTACATTTAAAAATATAATGCAAAATTAATTATGATAAAATCAATTCCCTACATTACCAAGTGAAGCTCGTTTCTCTTAAATGTCGTTAAATCATAATAAGAAATTTTCTTCTTTTCTGGTGGCAAGGGCTGAAAACCCTTTCTTTACCACTGTAAACCATATTTAATGAAGTGGTAGGCGAAATATAATTCATCACCCAACCACCCTCTGCAGCCCCTTAAAAGAAATAATTGTTATAATATTATAAATATATAATATACTAATATTATTTATATATATATATCTAATAAATATATACAATATCAAATATAATATTATATATATTATATATATATAATATATATATATATATCATATTATTTTTTTATTATATTATTATTATTTTATTTATTATTATGCTATATTATTATATTATTCCAGTTTATTCCCAATATCTTGATATATCTTTTATTAAAAGAATTGCGCAAATAATTCGGTGAGCTTTATATATTATTATTATTTTTTAATTATTATTATTTATTATTAATTTATATTTTATAATTTAGATTATTATTTATTATATTATATATTTTACTTTTATATTATTATTAAATTATATTATTATTGTATTTATATTTATATATTATATTATTAAATATTAATATATTATTTAATATTATTATTATTATTATTATATATTATTAATTAATATTATTATTTATTAATATCTGCATATATAGAAATGACAGCGAAATTTTAACATTTCTGTAAATGAATAATAGATCTAGCATTGAAATTCTCTATTATTTCTTATGTAAATTGGAAAAATGGCACTTGCTAATTTCTAGATTTCATTTTTCATATAATTATAACTGCAGTGCATAAGCAAATAAGTTATATTATCATAAAGTTATATATATATCATCTTATATTTTTATTATATTATATAATTATTATTAATATATATATTATATTATATATATATCTTATATATTATATAATAATAATATTATATAATTATACATATATATAATAAATTTATTAATATTTTATTTAACTTACTTATATTACTTATCTAGCTTTTAATTAAATCTGTAATAAAATTATTTTATATATATTAATTATATAAATTTATTAATCTATATATCTATATATATATATAATATTAGATTGAGTAATAATATTATACAAATATAATTTTAATAATATTAATATAAATAATATATTATAAATATATAATATTAATTTTATATATATACTATTTTATATATTCTATACTTAAATAATATAGTATATTAATACATATATAATATTATTTACTAATATAGTATATACATTGATATATATATTAATAATATTAAATATTTAATATTAACCTATAGTATATTAAAATTAATATTATAATATATATCTAGAATGAAATTGGTATTTTATTATTCTATAAATTATATAAACATATTAAAATAGTAGAAAATTACTATCTGACAACATTTTAGAAACATCACACACCTTCCTCTCGAAAATTATATATATTATTAATATTAAATACTATATCTAATTAAATAATTGTATATATATTATTTTATTTTAATTTGAGTGCCCTTAAAAATGTATTTAAAGCTTACAATTTCTATCCTTTTCAATCTCTCAAAAACTCTTTCATTCAGCACCATGATTCTATAAATTTAGCTCCATCAAACACCCCAAGGGTGCCATTCAGATTTAAATCTTTCATTCACGTTTATTATTATAATGCTTATCATCTTAGTAGACTCTAAAAATCAAAGTGTGGGATACAAATGAAGATAATTAAATTTACATCATATATACAACTATAACCTAACTATTATTACCTTACTAACAAGAAAAGAATGGGTTTGGTTGATTTTTGTAGTTATTATATTCTAATAGGTCGATCGCTGCACACAGAAAGGAAAGAATTAAAACAACACGCCCAACGCACTTGAAAATCCCAAATACGGTCGCGGACAACTCTATTAATCGAAAAATAGATATACTCACGGCCAAAAGACAAACTTAATTTATTAAAAAGAGAAAGAGGGTACTAGCAAAGACCAAACATACAAGCGTCGATGTTATATAGACTTTCTGACCAGGATCTATATATTTGTCATGTCACCCAATCTAGGCATTTTCATAATCATTAAACCAATCATTTAACTTTTAATTAGAAATATGTTTGGTCTTCCTTAAGTTGCAATGTTTGGTTTTATTAAACAGCGATTAAATACTAGTTCTAGAATTAGTATTCATTAGTACCAACTCTTTTTCTAGTCACTAGCAATATTTGTTGCTTATTACATACATACATGAACATTACTCATTTACTCATTATGCAACATTTGACGGAATTATTAATGAGACCACAAGACCACTTTGGAAAATTGGAAAATTCTAGAATTTCCGAAAAGATACCATTTAATACGCTTGAAAATATTTATACAACTTTATTGACATTGAGTCGCTCAGGATCGAAACTAATTTACAGATCAACACATCTCTGCCACAAAATGGACACCTTATGAACTTTTCAAACGACATAAACAACGAAAGCATCAATATGACAGCTGAATACTAATTATTGAGTCTATTTTCAATGAAAGACCAATCAGTGTGTAATAGTATACAACAGAGTATTATATAGGTTATACGCATGAGCTATGGTTTGCTATTTATATTATAAACTTCTCTCTATGTCCGCATGTGAATGTTCAAACATATTTTATACACATAAAATGTAAAAAATCTTTCGATTTCTGCTACTGAAGAGATAAAAGAGATTAATGTTTCGTATTTCAGGTGGCAATCTTATTGGTTATTCCAGAAAATATTCTGTTGCAATGGACCGACAAAACACTTGAGAGAGTTGTGCCTTCTAAGAATTTAAAAATGCATATAGCGATAGTTACTTGAACAAATCAGCTTTGTGCGATTTTAATATTCCTACCTTAAATTTCAAAACATACGACTAAATAGATCTAATTGACCGACATTTAACTACAAGTACTGAACTACCACTTACAGTATCTATTTCTGATAATGAACTTAAGGCGATGATTTTAGAAGTTATGTTCTATGAAAAATAATGATATTTCTTTAGATTTCTCTGTCCATTGCATAGTAGTGGAGCTACTGCAGCTTCTCAAATTAGTTATATAAAGCAATCAGTTCGCCGATGTGTGCAATGCACGCATGATATGATTTCATTCTGTTCTAAGCGCATGGATACATCAAATTGCATAACACAAATTTGAAACCAAAACAATATCTCCAACTTCTATGTGGCAATTAACCTAAATGTTTAATGACAAATAGTGGGAGGGTGATGGAACTCGATAAGCAGCCACCTCCACGTGGTGAGCTCAGAGTTGTTTTCACACAGAAAACAAGCGAAGAAATTGATAAAATATTCATAAATCTTAAACTGTTATAGAGATTTCTGCGGCAAATTGGCAGCTAAAGATTACGTTGTAGGAAGTTCAAATTTAACATGGATGACTACACTTACAGGTAGCAATTTTTCCACATATAGGCTAATAAATGGAGCTAAAAAAATTTGGTCAATTTATTTCACTTAACCCTGCTGCCCAATATCTATTGCAATAATTGATACCTAAAGACTGTTCAGTATCTACTTAAATAATATACTTAAAGTCTACTCATTATCTATTGCTTTAATTGATACCTAAAGACAGTTCAGTATCTACTGTAATAATTGATCGCTAAGTATTGCTCAGTCTACTGCAATAATTGATACCTAAAAACTATTCAATATCCACTGCAACAATCGATACCTAAAGACTGCTTAGTGTTTACTTAACTAACATACCTAAAGACTGCTCAGTATCTACTGCAGTAATTGATACCTACTCTCTACTCAATATCTACTGCAATAATTGATACCTAAAGACTGTTCAGTATGTATTTAAATAATATACCTAAAATCTGTCATTTCTATTTTTTTAATTGAGATGTAAAAACTGTATCAATCAATATCTAGCAGTAATAATAGATCTCTAAATACTAATCAGTATCTACTGCAATAATTGATACTAAAGACTGCATAGTATCTACTGCAGTAATCGATACCTAAAGACTGCTTAGTATGTACCTTACAATAAATATACCTAAAGACTGTCAGTACTATCACTTAACATAAGTATGAACATCATATATTAAGTAACAGTTCATGTGTACTATCTATTGCATTAATTGATACCTAAAGACTGTTCAGTATCTACTTTAATAAATAATACTTAAAGTCTCATAAGATCTTCTATTGTTTTAATTTTATGCTTAGTACGTCATTTAATCTATGTTAATAATATCGCTACATGTCTATTCAGTATGTACTTCAATAATGGATACCTAAATACTGCTCAGTATCTACCTCAATAATTGAAACCTAAAGACTGCTAAATATGTACATAAATAATATACCTAAAAACTGCTCAGTATCTACTACATTAATTAGATACCTAAATAAAGATTTAACTACTAAGTTTAATACACTAGACCAATAAAATACATAAAAGAATGAACATATTTTGTAAGGTAAGAGAGAAAAACAAATAAATCTGAATATTTATCATTTACATTTAATCCTGTTGATTCCCAGTCTAGTGTTCGAAATAATTGATACTGAAAGACCAAAATGAAATTTCCTCCTTTTTAATGTGTAAATAGAATGTTTAAATAAAATCGAACTTCCAAAATTTTGTTTAAAATTTAATTGAAAAGTTTGAACCATACACTTTGATAAGTTTACGCTTTATTTGTTGATAACCACCAACTTAATTAGCGCATAAAATAAATAACACATAATTATTGAGTCTTACCTTTAATATATGCCTTAATGTCTGTAACATGTCCTGTGCTATGTAAACGCCATATCGATTTTCAAGAATTTAATTAATGTTTAAATGGTATGTGCTATTTTAAGCCTTAATAACACATTGGAGATAATCGACAAGATAGTCGCTTTTAAACGCATAAAAATTTCAAGACTGTATACACAAACAAACTAAATAATATTTATTAATGAATATATATATATATATATACTATATAATTAATATTTATTAATTATAATAGATTATTAGATATCAATAATGTCGAGATAAATATTTAATATATTAATAATATATATTTAGTATATAAATGTAAGTTATTAGATATTAATAATTATATATACTTATTTCATGAGTATATATATTAATAGTAATTAATATATATATATATATATACTATTACTATATACATATATATAAATATATAAAATTTTATATATAGAATATACGATTAATTAAAACATATATATAGTATATATTATATATATGATAATAATATTCTTATATTATACTATATTATTATAGATTAAAGATATATAATACATTATATATAAATACTATATATATTAGAAATATTGAAAGGATTATCTTAGTTAATTAAAAGCTTATTGTTTTATTATTTGATATAAATTTATTTCAAGTACTAAAGCTCATTTGAACTAATTTAGTTAATTAAGAATGAATATATAGATTAGACTATTAGATAGCTATAGATATATATATAGAATTGATGATATAATTTTACTATATTGCGACGATGATATAATATTGCGATTAATTACTTTATGATTTATTATATACTATATCATATAAGTTAATTATAAATATATATATAATATACATATAAAAGAAATATTATTAACTATATACTATTAAAACATATCATTATATATATATATATATATAAGCATATATTTTTATAGTATATATATATGCTAACTATATTTAATAAATATGATAAATACAAAATATATATGTATATGTATAATAATATTTATTATTGCCTATATAATATACATCTAACTATATATTATTACTAATATAGCTATATCTACAATAATATTATAATATTATTGAATATATAAGAGTATATAAAATTTATATATATATATATATAATTATATCTTCATATTATAATTATAGATATATAGAGATAATTACTATAATTTTTATGAGATATACACTTATGTATAGAATATATACTATTGAAATAGTGCATCAACTTAATTTAACATAACTCACTGAGATGCTATATTAATTTAACTCTGCTATTAGATACTTATTAGCTAGGCATCATATATATCCTTTTTTTTTCCGCGCTACTCCAGAAGCCTCAATATCGATCGGAAAGGCAACTTCAATCCCACGATTTCAATATATATCTTATATTAATAATTTATATTATATATATCTTTACCAGATATCTTATACGCTAAATATATATAATTCATATATATCTCTAATTATACATATATATATATATACTAGGTATATATATATATATAATAATATATATATATAATATACAATATACTATACTATATATATGTAATTATATATACTATATATATACATAATATAATTATTAGATATATATATACTATACGTTATACTATGTATACTAAATTATATAGATTCTAGATACTATATATCTAACTATACTTATACTTACTATATATATGATATATATAAATCTACAATTTTCAATAATTCTTTTGAAAAATCTTATTTTTTCGAAATAATTTTCAATTCTAAGAATAGTTGTTAGGTTATGCAGTAAAACAAAATGACTTTTTAATATTGAAAGTTTCTCTTTCAAAAGGCTGATTTGCCTTAAAAGAATAATCAATAGCAAATTTTAATTAAAAATCTGAACTTTATGTCTGGATTAAAATCTTTAATAGAAAATGTCAAATTGAAAACTAATATAAAACTTTATAAATTATAAACAAATCAATAATGGTCCAGATTTATGTTCTTACTGAAACTATTATTAAGCTCATAAATGATATGATCTTATATTGTCAATATAATATAACATATATTATATATATATATATATATTATATATAATACTATACGTATATTATATAATAACTATATATATACTGAATATATATAATAATATTTATAGTATATAATACATAATATATATATTATTAGATATGAAATATAAAAGATTAATTAGTTTTTATACTTGTTTGCGTATATATATTTCTATATATATATATATATATATATATATAATATATATATATAAGACACTGAAACGTCCAGATATGCGTTCTGATGCGACGTCAGAACTGCTCGTTAATTATTTATTTATGATATATTTATTGATTTTATTATTCATTATTATATAATATTATTATTTCATTATATATATTATCTTATTATTATTTATTATTATTATTATTATTATTATTATATTTTTTATAATTATATATAATTATTATTAATTATTATATTATTACTTAATTTTATTATTATTTTTATCTATTATTATTATTATTAATATATTATTATTATTATTATTATTATATATTATTATTATCATTATACATTATCTATATTATTATATTATTATTATCTATTATATTCATTTATATTATATAATTAAATTCAATAATAATTTAACACATCACTCTTAACATACACTCTAAGTATCAGAACACATCTCACACCTTTCAACAGGGCTGCCGAGCCGGAGCCGCGGAGCGCAAGTTTTGGTGAGCCGGAGCAGCGGAGAGGCAAATTTTTTGAGGGCTGGACCGGAAGCGGCAGCCGGAGCCGGACCGGAGCGAATCTTTGGGGTGCCTGGAGCCCGACGGCGTCGGAGGGAAAATTTCCAGTACTTCAGCCCCCCGAGCCCGGAGTGCAGCCCGCCAAAAAAGACGCCTGCTCCGCTCCGGCTTCGCTACCAAATTAAGTAATGATTAATTTTGATTACACGCATAAGTTGTATTAAATATAAATATATATAATTATAAAAATATATAGTATTATATTATAGATACTTATATATATAGATATTAAATTCATTCTATAAATACCGTCTATTCTTGGTTAATCTTCCATTATGACTACACATATATAACTATCTATAATTAAATATATATATATATAAAAATACTATTTATATTATATAATATAATACCTCTCAAATATATATAGTATTATTTATATATATATATTATATATATTATTAATATTATATTATTATATTATATTAATTGAGAAGATCACTCCAATCCCATTAAATATTTCTAATTCTTTGTAGTCTTAAAAGTTTTTTTCCGATTTCTTCTAATCTATAATCTATATATTTATATTATCATATTAGATATATAATATATTAATTATCTTATAATTATATATTATATTAATAATATATTATATAATATATATTACTAATTATAATTATACATATAATTTATCATATTATCATATATATATATCGATATTATAATATATTAAATTTATCTTTTTATATATAGTATATATATATAATATATATATAATATATACTTATATTAATAGATTATATATATATAATATATACAATATTTACTTTATATATAATATTATATAATATATAATTATATTATTATTAATAATATATATATATATTTGTTAATTTATATACACAGATGAGTATATAAATCTGTAAACAACAATTAGTGATTATTATATTTATATATTATATGATAAAATTTATTTAATAATTTTATTATAGTATTGTTTAGTATATATTTTTTATATTATATATTATATATTATTTATTTATTACTATATATATCTTTTCAGAAACTAGCTTATGTTTATTATTGTCAAAACTAAAAAAAGGGTTCCTTATACTTCTTTAGCAAAACTTAATTAATTAAGTTTATTATATCCTATTATGAAAAAATCATGTCAACTAAACCAAAAGCGAAAACACCTCATGTCTTGAATATATTTTCCTCTCTGAAATAATAACGTACTTACATTTCTAATTATGAAATAGTCAAAATATTTAATGGGAAACATGTCCAGTTAGATCATGATTTAATACAGAGTTTACCAAATACACCAGATTACTCATATGGAGCCTTCATACATTCTTATCATGGATCTTAATATATTTATAGCTGACATTTCAATAATCGCTCTCATCCAACATTGCTCCAATGTTAAAAAGAAGTGAGGAATAAAAGAAGTTTCAATGATCGTTTGAAATTTGTAAACTCAGACTAAATGTCTTAATCACTTTTTCAATTTTAAAAATGTTCTGTCTCATTACTTGAGGATAGATTCAACATGATAGGTTAATGTTGTAAAAAAAAAAAAAAAAAAAAACAAAAATAAAAAAATAAAACGATAGTATCATTAGTTTTTGCAAGAGCGAGATATAATGGCACTAGTGTAGAATGAGTTCGAATTCTGGAAGGTTCCTTATTAGACCGAAAATATTCGAAAACAGTTCTAGAAGAAACCTTTATGCAAAACATATAACTTAAAATTGCTTAAAGTACGCTTCTTGCTATATTAAAATAGATGCTTTTTTTACCACCTAAGTGCAAATACTAATAATTTCTATTATAATGTGGGCGTAGATAAAACTCAATATTAATAATATACTGTTAGCAGTAAGAGATTACAAATTCGCAACATTTTCTAGGCTATATACCAGAACTGTTTTTTGACGTCTTAAAAGAATTCGAAATAATTAAGAGGCAAGTAGTCTTAGCTTAGTTTATCGGATAGCGCTCATCAAATAAATGTAATCATACGATTGAAAAATATATTTATACAATGAAATGCAGGTAAAATTTATTTTTGTAAATGTGTATATTGAATTTACTTTGCAATGTCAAACGTAAGAAGTAATCATTTAATTTCAGATCATGAACTGATATAAAACTATGATTAAAAAGACTTATTGATCCGGTTTGATCATTAACATTCAACCAATAGTTCATAATTTATGTTAGCAGCGCGTACTTGATTGTCTCCGCAATACTCATGACTCAGTATAAATTCTTTAAATGCTAAGCGAAACAAAACAGTCAAAAGCAATCGCGATTCTAATCCAATAAGAAGTTCTAACGTCAAGCTGTGAGAATAGTCATTCAATCTTATATGATCAATGTAGTAAGATGGATAATTACATGTCTTATTGCGGAAAGATCACTTATTTGCTATATTAATAGACAACATAATAAGATATGCATGCTTCGGTACTCCTAACTTTTTATTCGCTTCCTGGTTTCGCTTCAGCTTGGAATTCAAATATTCCACACTATTCAAAAAAATTTTTGCATCTAACAAGTGCTTGACGCAAAAATTTGGTGTTTAGTTGAGTAGATGAAGGGTAGGATCAAATGACAGAAATGCAATGATAATAGATAAGTGAGGATAAGAAATGTATTAACTCCCAGGAATATCACAAATAGGTGGTCGGCCTCGAGGTGGTCACAAGTGTTACAGTGTGTCGCCGTACAGAACTGAAGACCTAATGTTAAATGCTGAGGATGATGAAATGCTCGATACTGTAGATTTGAGAGGTAAGGATATATACACGAGAAAGCTTGTGAGCGGTGTTGCAGAGAGTTGTTATGCAGCTTCAGTGAGTCAGTAAGCTCCTGGGAGTAGTCGGTACTCAGGCAATGAGGAAAATTGAACCAAGTGTGGAAGCAGCAGAAAAGGTCGAGACTGTGAATAATAGTGAACAAGCGACCAGTGGAAAATACCTAGTAACCGAAACCGCGATGAAATATGACACAATGTGAAGACGTCCTTACAAGTTGTATTGTTTGACTCATATAATCATACCCGTGAGTTAGCTCAAATTCTCAGCTTAATTGAAAGAGGAGTTGCTCGCTTATGTTGTCGAAAGGGTTCATAGAGCGCTTACACCAAGTTACAGCTAGCCAGCCGCGGCAAAGGGAATAGGAGACCGGAGTGTGGTGGCGAAAAGGATGAAAAAGTAGATCGTAGGAGAGTGTGTAAGAAGATAGGTTGGATAGTTGTTTTAGAAAAGGTGGTGGGGGAAGGGATGGCGAGACATAGTGCGATAGCAGCAAAAAGAAGTAGTGTTAAAATAGTGTAAGAAGAAAGAAGGAAAATACGTGGGGGAAGAAAAAGTGATAATTGTATTAGTACAGCGCAGTCAGCTGTCAGAGGCAAAGAGAAAGATGGTAAACTGAATGGAAACGGAAGATAATGGTGCCCGGTGAAATAAAAAAAAAAAAAAAAAAAAAAAAAAAAACTGGGTAAAATGAGACGGAAAGACAGCAGTCACGCGGTTCGAAGAGGAAGGGATGAAAAGTTGAGGAAAAATGTAGTAATAAGCGTGTGGCGGTATCGAATAAGGCTCTATAGACGTATTAAAATGTCTACAGTGTAAAGTTGAAGGTTCAAGAGTAGTGCATAACAAACATTTCCAAAGGTCGGTCAAACCAGGAAGAAGTGTTAACAGAGAACAGAATGAAGGCCTATTGGTGAAGTAAAAAGGACATATTGAGAACGATGAGTTCGCCACGCGGAGCCGAGCATAGAGAGTACACCGACCAAGCTGAGTGCCTCGGAAGCCGAGCCGAGCCAATGTAAAAGGGGAGCGAGCCCGAGTTGCGTACGTGTGCTGAGTATGAAATGTGAGCTTACCTGATCTCTAGTGAGCGAGCACGGAAAAATAAAAAAGGTGCTCTCGAAACCTGACCTCCGTTATAGCGATAATTAAATGATAGGAGTGGGGGGATGCTGTGTGGTTAAGAAGATGCATGATATCAGCATGTCAGTAGATGTATGAGATGTATATTATAGTTGATATAGAATATATAATGAGATACGTAGAGAGGTAGGTAATGTATGTATGGAGAGATGTAGTAAAGCATTAGGATTATTGATAAGATAATTATTAATAGTATAGTAGATTATGAGTGAGAGGTATGAGATAAGAGGATGATATAAGTAAATATGTGGTATAGATGATGAGTATCATTGATTGTAGATTACGGGAAGAGAGTTAAACTGCGAAATCGTGGCAAAAAAAGCTCAATAGTGGTCTGCAGCGTTCTCAAGCCGAGGGGGAAAGGTGGGTTGGCCTGAGGCTATGATGCAGAACGATGGGGGTGCCCACGCTCAAACTTTCAGAAACAGAAAATGGCAAACCAATCAGGTGAACGTCTAAGAAGTGCCGGGACGAAAAGGCGGAAGAAAAATAGAGAAATCATAACAAGAGGATGGAAGTGCAAGTGTGGGGGGACCTATACCAATACGTGTGTGGAAAACTGTTAAAATCGATCACAGATATTATAGAGATATAGTAGTATAGAGATATAGAAGAAATGGAGGAGATGATTAATTAGAATAGAATAGAGAACATAGTATAGAGTTAAGGAAGAGAGAGATATGATACGAGAATGCAAGATACTAAACCTGAAGTAACTACAGAGATTATAGATATATAGATATATGAGTGAGTATAGAATATTAGTGGCAACAATTGGAAGATTAGTTCACCAGGAAATAAATTAGCACACGGCTGATGCTAGACGGGACGCCGTAGCTGTGTGAGACGCCGAACCAGTAGTGTAGACTCGACGATAGAGGAGTATAGATTGAAAGTAGAGATTATAGATATAGAAGAGAGCAATAGAGATAAGATATTAGAGATAGATGAGATATAGAGATAGATCAAGAGATGAATATATATAATACTAATATTAAGATGAGATGGCTGGTAGTTGATTAAATAGAGAGAGATGTAATAGTATAGTAGATACTAATTATAGATTAGATAGTTGCTAGAGAGACTATAGAATAACAGACCGTATGGGACTGAGGCGAATAGTTATTCGGGGGAGAGGACATAGCGTTAGTGTCTAAGATGATGAGACATTAAGACTATAATATATTGAGAGAGCATATGATAAAATAGAGACGAAGATGATATATTGAGAGATATAATTGAAGAGAAGAGATGTATAGAGTATAAGAATATGAAGATAGAGATAGAGATTAAATATTTGAAGAGGTAGTGAGAGGCTGTAATGTGAGATGCATAACGAACGAACACCTCTCGAGGTGGAAGACCGGCACTTATGAGTAGAATAGATGATAGAGAATCGAGATATATAGATACTTGCAGATAGAAGGATATAGAGAGATTAAGAGAGTTAGTAGTACTAGAGAGAAGAAGTATATAATACGATTATGTATAGTCTTAGATTAGATTATATCATTAGAAGTAATATAGACAGGAGCAGGGGCGGCCGCGATGGGCCGTCCGGTCGCAGCCAGGTAGAGGCCCCGATGAAAGTAGAGGTGGGGGGCGGGCTATCGAGCGGATGCAGGTATTATCCACCCCGGGTCAACCACTGAAGGAGCCGAGGAACCCCCGAATACTGATAGCGAAGGCTGTACGCCCCGACGCTTAGTGGGCCGTTGTAGTGAAAATCATGAAAGGAGGGACATAGATGAGTATTAATACGACGATCATATAAGAGAGGATGACGATAGAAGACTTATAGTAGTAATATGGATAAATACGGAGATGATGTAGAGATAGAGAGATATAGAGATTAATATATAGAGATGATCTATAGTGCGAGTTCGATATAAGATGTAGAGACAGAGATATAGAAGAGGACGAGCGACGGCTGAGCAAGCGACGCACCGCAATACCGCCGTGGCCCGGACGAGGAGAGACCACTGCCCGGGGATCCACAGTACGTCACAGAATGGAGTACGTGAGGTCACAATCCTAAAGTGATATAGTCTCAGAGGGAGGAGGTATTATAGAAAGAGACTGTGTAAAAGCTGTAGGCAGAGTATCTGGTGTGGAAGAAGAAGATTCTGTAGATGCGGAAGCATAAATAAAATGTTAAGGCTGTCAAGGCGGCAGATACAGACGACACAAGCGGATTCCAATCGTTTAGTGCCTTATCATCTTGACTATTGCGAAATCGGCGCAAGAAGTTTAGCCAATTTTTCTTACTTCACGGTCGCGTCTTTGGGGCATATCCCTTTTTCTTTTGAGATCTTTTTACCTAACTCAAATAATTTCTTTTCCTTTTTAGGTTCATTTTCCTCAAGCAAATCTTCATAGCTTTTTCGAGTTCATTTTTCTAAAGCAAACCTCTTCTTTGGCCTTTTGCCGGTTCAATTTAGAACATTCAGCATGTACATGGCCCCGTTTCATTATCTGGACAATATTTTTTCTTCCTTTCACTCGTTTATGTATTTATTTTTTTAATTATGTCAATGGATGTTTGAAATTGTAGTTCAAAATTTTCAATTCTGATTCTTCTTTGCATGTATCGTTGCACATTTGGAGAAGACGGAAGCCACTTTTGTAATGATAGATCTATTCTGAAATCATATGAAAATGGGTAGAACATTATCCTCAACGAGTTAATTTACTTAAACTGACGAAAATTAATGTTTTATATTTTCTTGTTTCCATTCATTGTGCCATGAATTGGTGCTCATATCTTGGTTAGCTCAACTCGGAACGAGAAAGGTCAGGAATTCATTCTTTCTCAAAGAACTTGTTAGCAGCTTAATCAGCACATTCTTTTAATTTCGCATACAGTAATTGTCTTCAACCTTTACGTTAGTTAACAAATGAAATCTGGGTCAACTTTTCTGAGAAAAAGAAGTTCATGATTTTATTAGTTATACGATAGTTTTTGTTTCCTTTCTTAAAGCTCTAAAATTCAACCTCAAGCCTCATTGAATTTTCCTGATTTCAATTTTGGAAATAACCTTAGAAAGCAGTCTATGGCATTAATTGAGCCTCCTAATTATTTTTCTTGTTTTTGGATTTGCTTATTAGTCGAGTAATCAATCAATAATGATCATCTGATAAACTGCAAAAAAGAGACAAAAATATAGATAATTAGTAACGGCAATGCTACTTTCTTAAATAGCAATCTTATCAAAACATTAAAATATCTTTATCAAAACCATGTCCCGAAGTAGGATGCATAAAGAGCTCATTTATCATCCTAGTTCTATTTCAGCGGCCTTACAATAGCATTTCCTAAGAAAACTATTTTGAACTTAATCGCGTAAACGGCAAATTATCTTGACATATCAACCTTGTCAACCGGCAAGACATAACCCAAACAAAGCGAGCACCTGATTGGCCTTCTAGTTACTCGCCTTTTGTTGCAACATAATCATAATCATCAATTCCATCATCTATTATATCATTTAAATCTTTATTTAATTCTATCATCAATTAAGACTAATCTTTTTATGCTAACTATCTATTCTACATGAAATCTAAAATATTCTAAGGATCATAAATATAAATTAATATTTATATTTATGATCCTTAGCAATGTTTTTAAATGATAGTTACAAGCTTGTATACTTCTCTACTCTCTTAATGTCCGCCGAATTGTGGTGACACTTTCTCTATGTTATCGCTATTATTTTCTTGTTCACTATTCGTTCTAATCGGAAAATGAAGTAACTTCATCATTATTATTCATTTTCCATTTTATCACTCCGAATGATCTTCACTATTATTACTTATTGATTTTTATTATATTATTATTATTATTGATTATTCAATAGTACTTACAATCATTCATTATTTTCATTATCATTGATTAACATTTATATTATTATTATTCATTATTATTATTTTGATTCACTGTACTTAGTATCATAATATTTATCACTATATTATCTTATGTATCATTATTCATCATCATATTATATTATTATTATGCTATTAGTCATTATTAGTTATTTCATTTATTATTATTATACTTATTATTATCTCAGTTATATAATTAGGATGTCCATATGGAATAAAATCAATTTCTGAGTCTGAGTCAGAATCTGACATGGGACATTCTCATGTTTTCAATAGGATGATTGGCACGACTCCATCATCATTGTAGGACTTTGGGTTCATTAATCTGTAAGAATATGGAACATCTACACCTCTTCTCAATCTTAGCACTCTCCAACTCTCTCCCCTACTGCTCCCCTCCAGATCTCCTCGGAACTAGTTTACCCTCATAACGTTTGTGTTTACCACAACTATTCCAATATATATACCATATATATATATATATATACCCTTAACATATATATGACTAGATATCTATTCACTTAACTATATAATATATACTATATATATATATTATTATATAATTATATACTATAATATCTATATATATATATAGTATATAATACTATATATACATACTATATAAAACAAAATCATACATCGTAATCTTTTTACAATATTTCACATTTACTATGAAATTTTTCTTCTCTTTATGCTACTAAGCAAATCATGTATCTGTATTAAAGAAATCTGTATCTGGCTTGTATACCTCGTTAGGTAAAGAGGAGAGCCATTTGACTACTTTTCCGTCCATTCCAGTCCCTCCGATTCTTTTTCGAATTCTTCTTGTGCAAGTTGCCTTCCATTGCAAGGATAAGGGAATCTTCATCTTGAGTGTTAGTCAGAGTAACAATTTTTACCCTTCTTTTTCATTCTGTTCGTATTATAATTTTTAAAACTATTAATTAATTAATTAATTATTAAAAGCGGATGCATAAAATATTTATGGTTAATTTTTTTGACGGCATGCATTATTTATGCATGCAATCTATTTTGTTACTTCATATATATAGTTAGAAGTTAATACTATATAATATAATATATATCAAGATTTTATCATATAGAAAGATATATATACTAATATCACTATAGTATATATATATATATATATATACTCAAGTAACTTATATATAATTAATATATCATACTATAATTATATATATATACCCTTTACCTTCTCACCCCTTTGGCCACCCTGTCTTCGCAGGGCTGTCATACTGTCAGAAGGTTACGCCCCGCCACCTCGGCCCGGTCTCCCCTCCATAGACCTCTCTTTACCGAGGGCCTGAAGATGTTGCCAAATATACTATATACCCCCTATATATGATACTATATATATATATATATATATAATATCATATATACTACTATAATACTCTTATGATAGAATATATAGTATCGTATATATATTTTCGCCCAGCAGAGTGAGGGCTAGGAAAAACATAAAAAGTAGTAGAACAGAATATGACGCAAGTACGAAAGAAACAAGCCTCTAACCGCCCCCCTTCTTCTACCATTAGTGAGAACTCGTCGCGTCAGAAAATCCACGCGGAATTTTTCACGGGACCGCGACGGACCCCACAATGGCATTATCTTCAGTGCGGGGTTCATCCATTGCGCCCAGGTTTGCCGTCAACATACCCCTCCTAACCAAAACCACGCCATTGCACTCCTATTACTTTACCTTTTTCTCCGCCTCCTCCAACTCATCTATGTCTAACAGACATTCCTTTACTGAGTCAATCCACGTTTTCTTCTGTATTTTCCTTGGATTCTTGTTTACTATCTTTGCTTCTTACATTGAATTATAATTTCCTTTGGGTTATGGAAACATTCCCTCGTTAAACTTTATTAAAATCTATATTTCAAATAGTAAACTACTATGAGCTGTGGAAGAGAAGAGACGGAAACCTCTAATATCACTTTAATCAATCCAAAATAAAAATCAATAAGTAATAACTAATAAGAATAATAATATAAAACAATATAATTATAATAATAATAATAATAATAAATAATAACTAATAATAAATAATAATTAATCAATCAATAATAAATATATAATCAGATAATAATGATATAATAATAATTATAAAAGCATGCAAATATTGCAAAGTGTTTTAACTTTGAAATTTCGTACTCAACTCAAAATACTACTTAACGTTTCACACACACTATCACGCTCTGCCTGTCAGCGACTGACGTGTTCATAAGCCTAAAAAGCAACTTGCGCTTGCACAAATGTTCCATGCACCTTTCTCTTCAGTTCTACTTTCCGAGGAAGAGAATCAGGTCAGATACTTTTCGGATAGTGTATATTTTCTAAATTATTTAAATTTAAAAGCAAAAATATAGGCCTTTAAATAATTTGTCCTCTTATAAAAGTTTTTAAATAATAACCATAAATATTATGGTTACAATTCATAGGGTATTTGAAGTACAACCATTAAGCTTTCCGGGAATTTGCCTAGGGAATTTTCCTTTTGCATCTATTTTATGTTAGGTCTCAAGAAAATAGGATGACGATGAACCAGAATTCATTTCAGAATTCAGTGATCCAAATCTTCTCAGAAATAAGATTAACTCTTCACCCCCTTATACTTTCCGAATCCTTCTAAAATAATGATCGAGTCAGTACAAACCCAAGTATTTAAATGTCTCGCAAGGTATTCAGATGAACCCCCGGAGAGCTTAAGTTTCATTCCTGGTTTTCTTTCATTTTACAGGGTTTTCCTTAATGAAGTTAACAACCAAACTCTTGTCAGAATTTATATTTAGACATGTATCAACTATGACTTTTTCAGCTTTATATAGAAAATGCTTGAAGTCCGCTAATTGATGGAGCAAGCCGACTGAATATAGCCAACCATCATCACAGTATATAATAATGTAGACATATGAAGAAATCCCCAAATTTAGTTTATTATTTTACTTTTAAACAATTTTTTTTACAAGTTCATATCATATCAGGGAAAACTAAAAATGGGGATAATCATTCCTCCCTGTTTAAACTCCCGTTTTCTTGGTTTTATACCTGCCGTCATAGTACTTGAAAACTAAATCATTTTTTGTATTTACACAATTTTTAAATTGATTGGTTTATAAACACTTAGTTATAGGATGCAAAAATACCGTAGGGAAGTATTTATTCTCATTTCAGCTTATCTAAGCTTACATACTCTCGTAATTTTACCCCTTTATCACACGCGTCTTGAACAAAGTCCAAAAAAGCCGGCATGTACATTCCCATTCTTAAATAACTATTTATTATGAATATTTATTTAACTCTATACATAGGTAGATCACGAAATAATCGGAACTTTGCATTTCCTCTAACTTTTCGCCACAGGAGAAAATACTCTACGGACTTAGAAAAATCGTATTTGGGAAAGTCTTCTGGATGGTGCAAAAAGCAGGAACCTCCAAATGAATGGCTAATGCAAAATTGTGCCAATAAATCTACTCTCGCAAAGGCAAGAAAGGCACGGCACTAGAGGTGTGAAAAAAATCACCTACAACCGGTGCATGGAAAAAGAATATAAAAGAGCTTTATGAAAAAGAAATAGAATTTATCTGAGAAGAAAGGAAAAAAAAGGACATCTCTGCAGTAAAATCGAAAATTGAAGCAAACACGCAAATTTCAAGCTCTAGCAGCAGGGGTCTCCAAACCCGCGCCTCTTTAGCCCGCCCATGCCAGTTTTAACTGGAACTGTTCCCTCGTTTTCCTATGCTTAAGTCAAATTCTAAAATGTGTTTTAAAATTATAGTAGTAACTATAATAATACTATAGTCATATATATATATCACTTATATAGGACCTATAGACATATATATATACTATATATACTATATACTATATATATATATATATATATAATATATCATAATATACGCCTAGTAGTATTAGATATCATCACCTAAGGTTAAGCGTTATAGTTAACTTATAATTATATAGTATATATAATATATATAGATATATATGTATGATTATAAGTTAATATATCTATATATGATTATACTATATAGGCTATATACATTCATTAACTATTCTATCAGATATATATCCTCTACATATATGATATATAATTAACTACCTATATTACTAATTATATACTATATACATATACTATATATACCTATATATACTTATATACTGTAAACATATCGCTGTAAAATTCAAGATATTTACGCATCTTTCTGTTGTCAGACGTAAGATATGAGCACAAAATCGTTTTTATCGTAACAAACATAAACTACACTAATTTTCAATGTACCACTGCAGTCTCTAGTAAGTTGTGAAAGCGGCAATTACGCGTGAGTGCTTGTTGTTCATTGGAAAGGCTGCTAAACAATTACGAAAAAACCGCCAAAATTTGTTTGATGCCCTGTGTTTACTGGCTGTCTTTTATAGAAAGCGGTAAAGGTACAATTGCCATGAATTTTCGGTGTGAATATCTTCAAAGACAGTGCGACAAATATTATATATTGGTTTTGTTGAAATTCCGTAACAAGCCAGGTATATTTCGATGGTCCCAACGAAAATAACTTGCCTGGTCCTTAAAAGATTACAACCTTCAGCAAAAAGGCATCATGAAACTAAAAAATCGCCGCAAAATTCACTGATGTGTTTCGAAGGTCAATCTGCTTGATTGAGTAACGCACGTGTGCAGCTTGAAAAAAAAAAAGGTTACACGCAGCAACCACAACAGCTTGTACCCGCTTTCAAAAGACATAAACTGAGGGATTGTGAAGGCAGCATTTGTTATACTGACAGAATAAGCTTCCAAAATCAGAAACCCTGTTTCACAGATGGTGTATTTATACAGCACTCTGCTTGGAGAATCTGCTGCAGATTATATATCCGCCCACCTTTTTTTCAAAAAATCAATCTTTCAGGAGTAGACATGTTCCAGAATGAATTAGGATCGTTGCGGCACTGACGAACATATAGGAAGACTGATCTACTCTTTAAACGGACGATTTTATTGCAAATGACTCACGTCGGTTTCATAAGTACGGCGCGGAGGATTTTAGGAGGAAATGCAGCAAGGGTTAAAGTTGGAGATTATTGGCGCGTCAACCATCGCAAGCGGCCCGATTACGCTTAGCATTTCTCTCAAATTTGGGCGTAGCGCTTCGTTTTCTAATGCAGTTACAAATCTTACTCTTCTATCTCCTACGATTCATTGAAAATAAAATATATCTTAAGAACTATTGAGGTGGGAGAAGGTTTACAGTAGATGATGTAAGACAACAATCTTACATATCGGAGAATATTTTTCACGTACAATCACAAACACATTTTCCACAATATTAATGAAAACAGAGTACGAATACTGCACTTATTTCGTAATACTAACACCGAGAGCGTGAGATAGTTCTATGCTAACTTTTAAAAATAACCTGCTGTGCCTCGGGGGCCAATATCGTTTACCTTCCCGTGAGTTTACAATTTTATTACACTTCTTTGGTGTATTGCTTGAATAGTCACTCTAACTTACCGCGGCAACACGGCTACTTTATACAATTTAAAAAAAAACTTTATGTTGTCCACCGTTGAAGCTGAAAGTATTTCAAAAAAAGTTATCGCAGTAGCTTATTAGATTTAAAAAGGAGCTTTTAAGTAATGTAATCTATGTCTTAAGAAATTTCCACGCACTTTAACACCACACGCACACAGCACACACACACGCACACACACACATCACACACACAGACCACACACGCACACACGCACACACACACCACCACAGCACACACACACACACACACACACACTGTTTAATACAGCATGATTCTTAACTTATGGTAAAGCGAAACACAAAACGCCCTTAAGCTTGTACAATTGTATTTAAATAGTACATTTATAAACTGCCCAGCAAACCTAATAATTAGCGATAAAAACATAAATAAAACAAATTTAGGACTTTAATAGAAAAAACTGTAGTATCTATCTATAAAATACATTACCAAATGTTGAAGTTAAACGACAAAATGACTATCTCTAGTAACTGATGCCTCGAGCCCAGTGCCATGGCCGATGGTCTGTAGCGGCGCCCTACTGTTAAAAACTACCTTACTGGGCGCAGTTCATCTCTTCCAATACATTTTGGCCTCAACAATTAGACCTTTTTCGGGCCCTGCCACTGTTTTCTACGAAATGAGTAACAGAGGCCCGGCGGCTGAAGGACGTTTGTTTTTTTCTGTCCATGTAACGCCCGAGGGTGAGGTACCTCCTTGCGTGTGTGAATGGATTCTCAGGCGGCTTTCCCCCGGCACCTCAACAGTCCGTTATGGGCGAATATATCTTTTGCACCGTGTCAAGGATTCGAACTTTTTTTAACTAAAAATTATGCAAGACGACACAAGTCATTGTTGCCAGTGATGCTTTTTGGGGTTGTAGCAGCATTGGCTCCCTTAATACACGATATGCTGTTCTTCAAAGACTCGCCGAGAAAACAGAAAGAAGCCGCCGCGCGCGACGAACACCGCAACCGAAAGGCTAATATTACGAATGCATTTCTCAACCACTCTCTTCGGGCCTCGTGAAGCCGGGTTTATGAAAAATTCTTGTGTGAGCACTTTTCTCCAGCACGTACTGCCGGATAGGGGCCCCTATTATTCGAGTACTCTAGTGCTGCAAGGATCCGTTTGAACCAACAGTTAAAAATATTACTTGGAGATTCTTCCATCTCTAATACTTTTTGCTTCACAACTAGACTTTCGGTAAGTTCTGCAGTGGTAAAAGGGAGGACATGTTTTTTTTGCTCATAACGCCAAGAGACAAGGATTCCCTCTTCGACATCAACAGTGCTCATGGGCGAATATGTTGCACTTCAAGTCGAACTTTTTTCAAAAAATTATGCAAGACGACACAAGTCATTGTTGCCAGTGATGCTTTTTGGGGTTGTACCAGCATTGGCTTTCTTAAAACGCGAAATACCGAAGCTAATATACCGAATGCATTTTCAACCACTCTTCGGGCACGTGAAAGGCGGTAATTGAAAATTCGTTTGAGCATTTTTCATGAGTTACTGGATATGGTTTTAAAATCTGATTACTCAGATTAAACGCATCATCACCAACAAATACATGTGGCACACGTTTGTTTCTTTTAGTACTTCAGCTGGAGGTAGGTTCAGCTCACCATTTTCGAGTTTCTCAAAAAGCTCAGTTTTTCGATAAACAACACTATCACAAACTCTACCTTGGCATCCTACATCCACAAAAATGAAATTACAATTTGCATCTGCAAGTGCCATCAACACAATGCTAAAGTAAAATTCGGACCCTCTATTCATTGGAGACTGTAGAACAATGTGCTTGCCATCTAAGGCACCGATGCAATTTGGGAAATTCCATCGAGTTTCGAACTCATGAGAGATGCTTTTCCAATCATTTGAAGTACTTGGAATCTGGAAATCACAAAAACAATAATTAATATTATAAGATTTGAATGTTAGAAACACTTATAGAAACATTCCCAACACCCTCATGGGTCGAAATATTTTATTTGTTGATTGTCATATTGGTAATTTAAAGTTAAGACTCCTTAATTCACATTTGGAGAGCACGCCAGATGGTGCAGGAGAGAGGAATTCCTAGTTTCGGAAGGCTTTGAAGATGCTGAGGGCAGGAAGTAAAGAACATACTTCAATATTCGCTGATGATTTGAATCTTAGAGATATGGAGGACATAGAAGCACAAATTCCGAATGATGTTTATGACTTGTGGGAAGAGGCAAGAATGCAAATACACCTGGGATACAATGTGAAACACCAACAAATCGATAGAATCGAAATTCAAACCTCGAGCCCGTTACGATCGAGATTATCTCCACCAGAGTGATCCTCCTTCACTTAAACCTCGGCATTACGTTTTGGTCTTTCTGAGGCGAAAAACCAAAAAGTTTCTGGAACACAAACCTCTCATTCGGGTCACTTGGTCGTGTAGTCACTCAGGTTTTATTTTTGAAGTACTTGCGTCACATCGCAGCTACATCTAGTCCACCCACTTCACGTCGCCTCTGATACACAACCTTTTGATCTTCATGTTCCTTCTTCACCTCACAAAAGAATCTTCTCATCTGCAAGAATCGTAGTAGTCCTTGCAGCTGACCATGGTATTGTTGTTTTCGGAAGATTCTGTTGATTTAGATGGAGCGTCTCGGGATGTCGCAGTTCAATAGTTCACCCTTAACAAACGGAGCTTTCTCCGCACCTTGTTGACCTTGAACTAGAGGAATAAGAGCATATCATTTCATCATTCATTGATTTATGTCTATGTTTAACTTTTTTCTTAGGCTTTGAAGCAGGGTTGGGGAGTTTTTTGGATTTGAGAAAAAAAATCAATTTTTTTGATCTTTTTGTTGATTTTTTGGCCTACGTATCGAGAATTCCGGGTGACGCTCACCGACTGAAATGATAATTATAAACAAACCTTTCTTTGTTTAGGTTCCGCAGACTATAAATAAGTACTCTTATTCTTTAACCACCCCTAGGCCCTAACATCTGTGCTTCCAACGATTAATCTCAACAATAGAGCCCTCTAGGAGACTGTGCGTCAGTGAGCAACATGAAACTGCTAAACACTACCAAGATAGTGTTGATGTAGATGAGACTATAATATACTGACCATCAGAAAATAACTATAAGATAACATGCTTTGCAAAACCATTATTTCTTTGTTGACATATTTATAGTGCTAGCAAATTTGAAACCACATCGTGAGCACTGCGTTATCTAAGCAAACCTCATATATTCTAATTTTCTTTATCTTCTATCGAATGTATAAAATCCACCTGAGTAATATATCCTAAAAAAATTAACAACTGTATATATATAAAAAAAGCGCAAAGAAACATGTAAAAAAAGCAACAAAAGCAATGTTATTTTAATGCAACTTCAAAAATATCAAAGTGAAAAGCATCAGTCTGAAAAAATCACAATGATTTATTCCGGCGAGCTTGCCATACCCTGCTCTGAAGTATATCGACCCTCCTTCAGCCGTGTTTCGTATTTTCTACACTATCATTCGTAAACGAATCTGTTCCATTTCCCGAAACCAATCGAAATGAAGTCTCTGGTTGTCTCTTCTTGACTTTTTACGTGAGTTGTCCTGAAATTTTCTACTTTCCTTCAACTACGATGGACATATGTTATCTTGAAGTCTTCTTATCACCAGTTCTATGCTGTTTTTTAACTAATACCACGTCGCACGTTCTGAACTTTCAACACAATTACTTAACAAAATACTTGCCGATTATAGCTTTATCAGCATTCTCGGCAGTTCTCCCGCCCCAACATTTCTTTGCGAAAATGCTTTGAATATTCCTTCTGATATCTGCAGAAAATTACTGTCAATTTCTGATGTTATGTGCCTTGATTCTTGGAAAGAGCGAAATTGTTAGATTGAATAGTAGTGTAACTGCTCTAATCAAATTAATGTGTAAACCTACTATCTTCTAAAATAAATACATTCCGATCTACTTAAACTAACACACTTTTTGCAAAATTTAAACATTATACGCAATCCCTCTACTAAAATAGCTTTCAAGCGTTAACAGCATACCAGGTCGCGTGATTCAAAAACCTCTCGCCAAAAGCCTCCGGAGGCTGCCACCGTAGAGCACAACGATAGAGGACACATTTACTTGGTTAAATAAGCATGTCTGTATGACGCTTCGTCTTCAAAGTTAGCGGCCCATGAGTGTAAGGCTATAACCACGTGATGTGTTTGACGCCGTCCAGTTCCACTTACGTAACCGGAGATTTTGTAAGGTATCTTCTAATGCTTTTATATTGATTGTAGTCGTGCCTTACTCGAGGGATTCGATGATTGACCGTAACTAATACAAGGACTATTTTTGTTTAGCAGACACGTCATGTGTCTTGCGCGTGACACACGCGAGATTGTGAGACAGCATAACATATGGCTAAGGCTTTCTACTGAAATTCGATCTTCTATTGGGCGAAAGAATCCTACAGGAGGTGTTCCAAAGTTGTACTACCCTCGCTGTACTCTCGTCAATTCACATTCGTCTACACTCGCTCGTGCCCTTGAAATCCTGTCGGATTTCTACCCGACCATGCTCCACTCGTGTCTTATTCTGATCAAACGCCACGTCAATATTCGCTGAAATCATGTTCCGCGTCTGTGCTGATTGACTGGACGCTTGAACGCTACACCACCCACCTTCTTCACATGACCCCAAACGAAACAAAATCCATGGGCGTTGAGGTCAGGCGTGATCTTGCCAGGCCACCCTGCGAACAAGCCTCCCCCTCTCCTCATCCATTTGTCACTTCAGTGTAGACTCTGTTCAGCGATACGCCCGTACCTTGGTGGACTGAAGTGCGCTGGAGCTGCCCCACTCGTGTATGAAACCTACGATGTAGCGTGCGGCTAGTCGGCAAGCGTTTACTGTCGTCCATCGTAACCGCAGTGCGGCGAAAGCGTGTCTGAGTACGGTTGCACGGTCACGCAGGTCCGATCCAACACGGCTGCTGGGAATGATGACAGGGTCCCCAGCATTCATGATCCCCAAGAATTCCACCGCCAAGATGCTCCCCCTTACGGGCTAAAGGTTCGCCTGCGTAACTCTGCATGAACATTGCCGTTGCGGATTGGCCCTCGTCCCATATGTGTTGTTGTCTGACGTCTGACCCAGTAGCCCATCACGTTCTGCCAATCGGTCTTGTGAAAGCCACGCCCGATCCGCTAAGCGACAAACTATAATGTTGCGGGAAACGGCCAGGCGCATTATTCGATGCTCCGTTGCCAGGAAAAACCCACCGGGCTAAATCGCACCCTTGGGGTGCGAAGTCCGTTTGGACCCACAGATCCTCATGCTAACTTCTCGCGTAACAGTGGATGCATGGACGGCTTTGCTCGCTTAAGCCCTAACCCGAACTCACACGACGGACTTGCTTTGAACCCCATGCGCATGCGGCCAATGGTATCGTGTTGCGCGAAGTAGACGAGGTTGTCGCTTGGGCTACTCGCTCACCGCACCCTCTTCCTCTCAAACCGCCAGGACGTCCTCCAGTATTGACCCACGGCTCTTCCACCAAGCACGGGGACGCAAGCGTCCCACCTTATCTTCGGAACAGGCAGCTCGATGAAGGCGAGCACACATCCCTGATAGCCTTGCCGTGGGGGTGACTTTCTGTGCTGGAAACTAACGTTGTTCCCGGGCCAGGCTAACATGGAGGCTGCGCTCTTCGCCTTCCCATTTCCAGTTGCCGGCGCGAGCCGGCTAACACATCCCTATTAATGTCCGACCCGTTACACTCGGAATAGCTGTAGTGATCATCGTACATCGCGATGCCTCACCACTCCGTGTACAGAATCAACGATGAATTGGGGCAACGGTAAAGGTTACTGCCACGATGTTTCCGTAAGGACGGTTAAGCGATACACCACATGTACGCACGGCCACAAACACATTACAAAATTTGAGGAACCTAAATCGTTTTGTAAAGCCACGCACCATACATGCCGACGTCGTCACACAACATAACTAGTGTACCTTCAATTATATCATCCGTAACTTTGAAACGGAAGCGTCATAACAACACACTATGCGATTATTTAACCATAATGTTCCCTTATCCGTTCTGTCTCTATCAGCCTCTCCAAGTTGCGCACCGCGTTGTTGAATACTCACCCGCACCCTGCTAATATGTATAGTAGTACCAGACATCATTACGTGTTGAACTACTATATATAATATAGTACACGATACATACTTACTACATTATACTAGCTATACATATATATATCTATATAACCTACGTACCAAGCAATATACTGATATATACCACGTTAAGACGTTAGTATAGTATATCAGTAATAGTAGATCATTTACCATATAATAGCTTAATAACCGTCCGGTACACATAATACTAGCACGAGACTCAACCTATATGCACTACTACACACAAACAGTGCACACCACAAGAAATGGCGCGAGGGTAACCCCCCCCATCCGATTATCACTTACTTTATTAATACACGCACTGTTTGAACCACCTGGTTTCCTCTCCTTCACCGCCGGTGAACTAAGATAAAAATTATAAATGTATACTCTTCACTCAACAGCCCAATACAGGACAAAAATTCAAAAACATTACATCCAAACCTAGAGCAATTAGCCTACAATTATAAAGCTTAACGTTAACCCCTTCCATGCAGCAAAAAAGATATTAAAGAGAGGGTGGAAAAACATAGTTTATCAGAATTGATTTAAGGTTATTGAGCGGCTCAAATAAAGTCCTTTCTTATACAAAAATATTTCAACAATCCTTTATCAAAACATACACTAAAAATATTTACAAGTGCCCACACATTGCACCATCTCATGAAAATCCTCCGCATTAAAACACACTATTTCCTATTCAGTCGGTCACTATACATATACCTAACTATGGAGCTAACACATATACCATACCTCAGCACTCACTGAATCCGCACTCCTATTCATACTAGTTAGCGAAGTATCCCTATGATCATTCACTTCACTACCAGCTATATACTTTAGTATACGCTAGTAACCCTAGCTCACCCCCCTACCCCTCTATATACTATCACTACGCAAGCGACTGCCCATATATATATATACAAGGCGGTAGACAAGGGGGTCAGGGGGGGTTTTTATGTACTTTTGGTAGTCCGTACTATATATATATAATACTATACAAATAGAATGACTATATACGACCTATTATCAGATCATACTATATTAATACGCTATGCCGGTTAGCTATATATAGCTACCATTATTATATTACACCTTGATATCTAACCTTTACTACTACTATAATAATTCTCATTTCATTCACCCATCTACATCGCTACGTGAGAGTCACAAATCCTCACTACTTAGGTTATAATAGGCGGCCCTTTTCATCATAATTTACTACCTACATTACTATAGTAACATAAAATGGAGCAAAAGACACCTTATACCTCCCCATGTATAGATACCAATAATTCTTTCCTCGCCCCTTCGTGAGGACCACGTTTTTGCCGACAAAAGTGTAACTTACTCATCGGGATATCTTCTATACTATCCCAGATTTCCCTCGTGGAATGCCTTACACGAGCTACCAAAGCAAGACGTTCCTGTCAAAACGACTCCCTGTCCCAAATTGAGTTTCTTTAGTACCGTTTTTAAACCGTGTCTGCTTGATAATGTTCCGCGCCCACTCTGATCTGCTCTAGTCGCGCGCGCCGGCTCCCGCCCTCCAGCCCAGGGAGAGTCGTGCTCTCAACACCTATTCACGTAGTAGCTACCTCCCCCATAGATTTTGAAGAAAGTAGTCTTCATTACATACCTTTTTAATTCTGATAAACGTAATTTGCAGTTGTAAGGCTCGTTGCCATCTACAACTTCTTGTCATCCCATTTCTGTCCTCCAGACGTTCCAAATTCAGTTTTCAAGTTTTCTGGACTAGGAAGAAAGAAACCTTTTCATATCAAGATCTGCAAATACAGAGTTATGGAGTTCAGCAAACACGTAAACTTATCAGCACCACCATATCGTGGTATTAAATTTCTGAAGAACGGCACAATAAGTCCATTTATGCTTTTTGAAACCGCTCTTCCTAAATTTCGTGATAATACATCTTTCTCCCAAAAATCCGGATCTATGCATCAAGCGACCGAACTGTTTGTTCCCGCATATAACAATGGCTCCGGTATTCAATAACTATTTAAAACCAGATCCGTTCTCATCTTGGCGAGAATAGCACTTCCGGA